>LPNX010400896.1:345082-372133 GCA_001517045.1 Pseudotsuga menziesii
AGATTTTGTTCTTTACATTTCTTAATTCATATTTTCAGACTGGGTTCAAGAACCCTTTGGATGATGCAATCTTAGCATATGTTTACATTGGTGGGTACAAATTTGAACAAGCAAAATGGAACAGGATATATGAACTACCTTTTGATTTCAGTCGGCGCCGAATGTCTGTTATACTAGAGGAGATTGATCATAATCACGTACATAGAAACCAACACCCGTGTCCTGTATAAAGAATTATGATGACGAAAGGAGCTTATGAAGTTCTTAAAGTTTGCAGTTTTTTTTATTTTTTATTTTTAAAAGGATATCCATGATGACAGTCTTGAGCCATTATCTTCACAGGATTATCAGAGACTATTTAATAAGGATGAGGATTGGCAAATTTCAGGACAGTAGCGTGTGTTGACAAAAAGATGGAAAAATCTACAAATAGCTAAGATGGTTAATGCCTCCTTGAATGCGTTTGGATTGTACTCCTATGACAGCATCTTGATGATTGTTCATTCTCTCAATGCTTAATTGAACCAAGGAGGGAAGGAACCAAATTTGCTGCTCTTCATCAAGGAAAATCGCCGAGTTACGTTGGCAAAAGCTTCTAGAAGCCTGTAGATGTTTAAAAGTTATTTGATTTTGAACTCATGTTATTTTGTTTGACATTTGTATGACACCTGTAATGTAAAACACTTTGTAAGGGATTAACTTCCCACTTGTGAAGGAAGTTCGATCCAGAAATTTAGGATCTATGGTTAGTTTGTAGATAGAATATTTTGGTACAAAAGATAGTCTCGACTAGAGACAGGGGGAGGTCCCAGCTAAGGGCTCGAGAGGGGTCTGGAGAGTTCTTCCTTTCAGGGGAACGCAGGGGACTATAGGTTGGCAGTTTTGGGAGCAATGCTTGATGATTTGTAAGCACATCTGTGTAGCATGAACTTTTTGTAGCTTCAATGACAGGTTCTAGTTTTGAATAAACTTGATGATGATTTGCCCTTGTGTTGTATAAATTGTCTCTCTGATAATTCTGTTATGTATATGGTCATTCATATTCCATTACAATAATTCTTATCGTGAGATGACAGTTATCTTTTTATTTTTACAAACATTGACAGTTTCACTTCATGATTTAGGATCATAGTACCTGGATATTGAACTTTGTGATTGATTTCATCTTATACAGCATCTGTTTGATTTTCCTTCAGCTCTGATTCATACCAGCCTTCATTTTAATGCTTTGATCTTTTTATAAATACTTGTATTTACCAATCTGTGATATATACCAGCTCTGTTTACTGTAAATTGTGTGATGTTTTGATTTCATTTGATTGATATGTTTTTGAACAAAGATTTCCTTAAGCTTGAATCCCGTAGTCTAGGTTCAACTTTAGGGATAACATCTTCTGGTGCCGTTGCCGGGGACGGAGGAGTGAAGATATCTTCCCCGGGAAAGAATGACAAAGATCAGATCCAGCTCTTGACGGTGAACAGGAGCAGGGCATTAGTTGGACTACAGAGTTATTCACCGGGCGACTCCATTGGTTTCAAAATGCAAGATTCAGTTACTGAGCGAGTTACTTTCTGTACCAAGACTACCGGGGTTGAGGTAGATCATGTTTTTCTTCAAGATTTTCGAGAATGGATGAGTATGTCTTCTGTTGATGAATTAAACAAAGAGTTGTCTTCTTTTTTAGATTCTGATAACATTTCAAGTGAAGAAGATAAAATTGATTTTTTGAAGAAGATTTTAAAAGCATTTGAGTTAGAGTATGAAAGTTGGTTGTTAGAAAAGACTTCTCAAGATGACAGTATTACTGCTGTTGTTCCAAGCATTTTTAGGTGCGTGATTTGGAATGAAGAATTAAATCTGCATATCTTAGAAAATAGAAAGTGGTTTTCAAATGATTGTGAAGAAGATGGTTTTATGGAGATAGTGAGGTCAGAGTTCATCCAGAGGAAGCTTGCTTATCTTCAAGAAGAAATAGGGATATCTGATCAAAATACGGTTTTAAATTATCTTTATGATCCCGTAGCTGACTACGTCAAGGAATTTATCAATTCAAGGTTTCAGTATACATTATATGAAAAGTCTGAAAATCAAAATTGCAGACATATGATGATTGTTGTTCCTGTCTTCATTTTGCTAATCCACAGATCAAGATTTTCATTATGTATTCAGATACTTGTATGGCTTCACTGGAAGCATGATTTTACCTGATCAAAAGAAAGTAGTTTTGATTAGTGTAGGAGCTGTGAATAAATAAGCTTGATGCTTCAAGCATTTCTTTAAAAGTTTGTACAGTGTGTTTAGATTGTTGTGAGAAGATTATTTCAGTTTGCAGAATAGTTTAAAGATCAGTTAGTGGTTGGTTAAGTAGCAGAGATTTGTGATGAAAGACTCCAGCCCAATGGAAACAAGGCACTTGGTCTACTTGTTCTTGGCAGCTCACAGGGAGCATGCCATTCCCAGACAGAGCCAGATGTTATCTCTAGGATTGTTTCACCTATTTATTTTTAAATTTTTCATTATGGTTGGTTTTTATTGTTTTAGTTTTGCTTTGTTTTATATTTTATGATTGATTGATTGTCTTTAGGGTTCCTTTTGTTACCTAAAATCATTAAAATATTCATTCATTAGTCATGAGCCCCTGTATCTGCAAAAAAGTATATGTTATATGATGAATTCTTATAATTGGAAGCACATGGCTAGATTGCCTTCTATTGATCCTAACACCAGGACTATATTTATCTGTGGGTATCCAAATGTGGGTCTCAGTTTTAAGGAAGCAGATGAGCGGTTAAAGAAAATTGGACCAAATGTCCCAGTGGGAAATCTCTATTCACCTTGGTGGGAACTCTTCTGGAATGCATTCTGGCATCCCTTCAATATCATTCTCTTTGTCTTGGCTGCATTTTGTTTTGTGGCAGATGACAGAGCCAATGGAAGCATTATGGTTGTTATGGTCATCATGAGTGTTAGTCTTAGGTTTTACCAGTAGTTCAAAGGCAGCTTTGAAGCTATCTAAGCTAGTCAAAGCATCAATAAAGGTGCAACGATGTGCAGGTAGAGTTGTCCAGACAGAGTTGCAGGTTCAAGTTGATCAAAAAGATGTTGTACCAGGAGATATAATAATATTCAGCTCTGGGTATCTTTTCCCTGGTGATGTTCGGTTAATATCTTCCCAGGCTCTTGTTGTGTGTCAGTCTTCACTGACAGGTGAATCTGGGATTGTTGAGAAAACAGCAGACATAAGAGAAGAAGCAAATACTCCCCTGCTGGAGCTAAGAAATATATGTTTTATGGGAACGAGTGTAATTTCTGACTCTGGTACTGGAGTAGTTGTGTCCACTCGTGAAAAAACTTATATCAGCACTATACTTTCTGCTCTAGGAAGACAAAGTCCACCAGATGCTTTTGAGAAGGGTGGGAAGCGTGTCTCCTATATGCTCATTTACCTTATGCTTGTCATTGTCCCCATTATTGTCGTAGTGGATTATCTTACTACACATGACTTGGGACGCAGTTTTCTNCTTTTGAGAAGGGCGGGAAGCGTGTCTCCTATATGCTCATTTACCTTATGCTTGTCATTGTCCCCATTATTGTCGTAGTGGATTATCTTACTACACATGACTTGGGACGCAGTTTTCTTTTTGGTATTACAGTGGCAGTTGGGCTTACACCTCAGATGTTACCATTAATTGTGAATACCAATCTGGCAAAAGGAGCATTCGCAATGGCAAGAGACAAGTGCATTGTGAAAAGACTAGTTGCAATACAGACTATGGGATCTATGGATGTTCTCTGTACTGATAAAACTGGTACACTTACCATGGATCGAGTAGTGATGGTTCATCATCTTGACAGCTGGGGCATGTCTAGTGATAAGATTCTATTCTTTACATTTCTTAATTCATATTTTCAGACTGGGTTCAAGAACCCTTTGGATGATGCAATCTTAGCATATGTTTACATTGGTGGGTACAAATTTGAACAAGCAAAATGGAACAGGATATATGAACTACCTTTTGATTTCAGTCGGCGCCGAATGTCTGTTATACTAGAGGAGATTGATCATAATCATGTCCATAGAAACCAGCACCCGTGTCCTGTACAAAGAATTATGATGACAAAAGGAGCTTATGAAGAAGTTCTTAAAGTTTGCAGTTTTTTTTATTTTTTATTTTTAAAAGGATATCCTTGATGACAGTCTTGAGCCATTGTCACGTCCCCATCCCTCAACCGGCGAAGAGGACGCGACGAACATCAACAAATCAACCGGGCAAAATGCCCCATGAACATTAACAGAAAGAAATCAAATGCTGAAATCGAAACTTACAAGCATACACAGATGCATTATTCCTCAATCATACAGCGGAAGCACACATACTCATAAACCAGCATTCAACAAGATCATTATAGTTCATTTAACATCAATATAAATTGCATAGATGAAGTATAGACAACAGACTTATCTTTTGATGAAGAATTCACCCGCAACCAGCTACGTCGCTGCAACGTTCCACCCAATCATAGGCCAGCTTGCTCATCAATCTCTCAGCAACGCTGCCACCCCCGAGCTGGGCATGATTCCTCCGGAATAAGGGGACAATTGCAGGCTTGCACATAGCCAAGGGGGCACAAAATAGCAAACCAACACAGCTGGGTTTAACAGGCTTTCAACAGATAAGCCAAGCCAGCACAGTCCGAAGACTAACCATTGCACTCAGGCAATTACTTAGCTGTCACAGCTTAAACAGGGAAAACGAATTCTGAGTCATTCTTGGCCCTATCGTGGCCAAAATGACTCTCACTCGAATTTATAACAGCCCCAGACGTAACAGTAATGACATTCACAGCATGGGGAAAATTACAGCCCCCCGAATCTATCAGTGAGCACAACTTACAGCCGGGAAAAACGACCCAAACAGCCTGTGAGACAGCCAAAACGGGAATGGCCTTTCACAGTCAGCCGTGGATGCAAGAGCACGGCTCTCAGCTCTCCATGTGCGCCCCAAACAGAAGAATACCTGTGCGTGGTTAAACAATCCGAACCAGCAAGGAAAGGAACAGACAATGGAGGCCCTACGTGAGGAAAAACGGCTCCGTTTTTGTCCGTGGATGCACACAAAAAAGGAAGGACGCGAATTTGCAGTTCGTGGGTGCTCAACAACTCATGGGGGAGAGGAGGAAACCTGCGTGAGACCCAAAAACGCCCCCCCCAAAACCTGTGCGTGAGGAGAAAACAACCAAATCGTGGTGAGAGTGAACTGACCAGGGAAGAGTGCGTGAGGGAGAAGAATGGACAGACGTGGGTGGAGTGGGCAAGTGGGTAAGGCTGACAGCCTGCCACAACCACCACCACTTCAGCAATAACTGCCCCAACCACCAGCTGAAGCATTAAAGAGGTTGGAAGAGGTTGGATGAGACAAGAAAATGTGACAAATCAACAAGGTAATAAAACATGGGTTTTTCCCCCATAAACCAAGGTTTGACATCCCCCACCCCTTATCCTTTGGAACCATGCCCTTTTCATTCAACGTTGCACTGCCGTAGCTGGTTGTGGTTTTAGTTTAATTGATGTGCATGTTTACATGATGTCAAATTATAAGGTGCCGGATAGCACAACAAACCATCGGCAAATATCCCCATTGCCGAAACATACACAACAAAATCGATGGTGGGGCTTTTGCCTTGAGCTCCTCACCACGATTAATTACAATATATACATCATGCAAATGGGGTCGAAACCGGGGGCATTACAGCCATTATCTTCACAGGATTATCAAAGACTATTTAATAAGGATGAGGATTGGCAAATTTCAGGACAGCAGCGTGTGTTGACAAAAAGATGGAAAAATCTAGAAATAGCTAAGATGGTTAATGCCTCCTTGAATGCGTTTGGATTGTACTCCTATGACAGCATCTTGATGATTGTTCATTCTCTCAATGCTTAATTGAACCAAGGAGGGAAGGAACCAAATTTGCTGCTCTTCATCAAGGAAAATCGCCGAGTTACGTTGGCAAAAGCTTCTAGAAGCCTGTAGATGTTTAAAAGTTATTTGATTTTGAACTCATGTTATTTTGTTTGACATTTGTATGACACCTGTAATGTAAAACACTTTGTAAGGGATTAACTTCCCACTTGTGAAGGAAGTTCGATCCAGAAATTTAGGATCTATGGTTAGTTTGTAGATAGAATATTTTGGTACAAAAGATAGTCTCGACTAGAGACAGAGGGAGGTCCCAGCTAAGGGCTCGAGAGGGGTCATGAGAGTTCTTCCTTTCAGGGGAACGCAGGGGACTGTAGGTTGGCAGTTTTGGGAGCAATGCTTGATGATTTGTAAGCACATCTGTGTAGCATGAACTTTTTGCAGCTTCAATGACAGGTTTTAGTTTTGAATAAACTTGATGATGATTTGCCCTTGTGTTGTATAAATTGTCTCTCTGATAATTCTGTTATGTATATGGTCATTCATATTCCATTACAATAATTCTTATTGTGAGATGACAGTTATCTTTTTATTTTTACAAACATTGACAGTTTCACTTCATGATTTAGGATCATAGTACCTGGATATTGAACTTTGTGATTGATTTCATCTTATATAGCATCTGTTTGATTTTCCTTCAGCTCTGATTCATACCAGCCTTCATTTTAATGCTTTGATCTTTTTATAAATACTTGTATTTACCAATCTGTGATATATACCAGCTCTGTTTACTGTAAATTGTGTGATGTTTTGATTTCATTCCAGAACTGTGTAAGCTGTACAAACAAGTAATACTAGCCTAGTGCCTTTTAGTACTGTAAGTTCCATTAGCCCTAGTTTGATTCTAGCCTGTATTTTCAGTTTGATTTTATTTGATTTATGCATTTTTGAACAAAGATTTCCTTAAGCTTGAATCCCGTAGTCTAGGTTCAACTTTAGGGATAACAGGATCCAAAGCACTACAAGGTGCAAGACCACTTTTAAGGGGTCAAGGCACTGCAGGTGGGACTTGGTGGCATCAATGACATCTTGTGGGGCCACTACAAGTCCATGTTGGCATCAATGGCAATTTCATCAACAACCCCCCATTGTATTCATGAGCTTTGGCACCGAAATTTGAATAAAGAAGATTTGTCTAGGATTACTCTCTGTGTATCTCGTGGATGATTTGATGATTGACATTCTTGCTCTTCTGTACTAGAGCTTTTTTCGGGAGATATCTTGCATTTTTCCTTTAGCCACTTTATCTGCAGGAAAGGATGTGCGCTAGGAGAGAGAGAGGACGCATCTGTGGGGTAACTCACCATTTGCTCGGCTCTTGGGGTGTCCGGTTCAAGGAGTATCTCTTTCTAAATGAATTTTTACTTCTTGTACTTTCCGTATTCTGTAGATCATGTTCGTTTGTCTGATCTTTTGATTGTTCTCTAGTCAGGAAGGTTGAAGAGGGCGCTTGGGTGACTGGCTGAAGCATAGCAACATCAAGATTCTCTTCAGGAAAGTTCATTTAATCAAGGAAGCAACATTCTTCATAATTTTTGAGGTCATCTGCAAGATCCAAGTACGTCTCGTAGGTAATTTCTCCTTTTATTTTCTGCATGCATTGCCCATCATTTCCTTAACTGAAAAAAACCCTCATTTAGCATTAGGAAAAATCACCAGACTAATTTGCACCGGGAATTGGCAAATTTGGCGATTTGGGTTTTGTCCGGCATACCAATAAACCTTTTTTCCCTAAAAAACGTCAAGCTTGGACTCCTCTGCCCATCTCTAGGCACTGGTTTTAGTCTGGGAGAAAACACCCATTTTGGTTTGCTATCCAGTTTCCCCTTGTTCTTGTTCCAGTTTCACTTGGGTATTTTTATTGTCGAATCCTTTTAAAGTAGGTGTGTTGAAGGCCTAATTTCATTATATCGACCTCGTCCTCGACCCTATGTTGTTTGATGCTGTTGAATGTGTAATGCTTACATTATGTGTTGAAAGAAATGTTACAAATATCGCGTTGACGAATATATCGCGGAGGATCCAAAAAGAAATTATTGGATTTATCATTGACTTAAAAATGTCTATTGCGGATTGTTCGGAAAAATCCTACAACAACTTAACTCACCGCAGAAATCGACAAACTGAAATCATTGAAAATGTTGGCAAACATCAGTAATATATCAACAAACTTAAAAAAATACAAAACTATTCATTTTTTTTCAATTTTCTAAATATCTAAAGCAACAAGAACATCAAATAAACACTTTGCATTATGGATATGGAAAGAAAACCGATATATAAGATGTGTAAGACATCTAGTGATACATCACACATTAAAAATGAATCGTGCCTTGGATCCCAAGTCCCCAACTCATGAATCGCCCAAAAAATACAATCAATGTATCTCATAGAGTCATATGACATATACAATGAAATCAAATAAATAAAGTAAACTATGGATTCCCTCTACCCCTTTTACAAGTAAAGATAATCGCTCTAATAATGGCTCTACTTCTAGACTTAGAAAGCCCAGGCGGTTGTGGGGGCCTTCGTGGACTATGCCATCCTCCAGAACTACTAGAAGTTGCTGGAAATTGATGTACTCTAGAAGAACTAGAAGAATGATGAGATAGTAGACCCCCATTAAGTCCTCTACCACTACTATTGCTACCAATGTGCATATATTTGGCTCCCTCTAACTGTGAAATTGGTGGCTCTGGTGGTGGCACACTCTCAAATTGCTTATCCTCCCATGTCTTAGTGTCTATGTCTTGTGTATCATCCTCTAACCAATCAGGGGCTGTATCCATAGCAGGTTCCCCAATCTCCACTCTCCATGTAGCAATGGTGTCAATCCCATCCAATGAAATGGCATCCACATCATGTTTTTTCTCAATCTGCTTCACCCACAGCTTGAGATTGTAGTGGATGTAGACTAGGTCATTCAGGCATTCGGTATCCAACCTATATGAGGATCATAAATTTATTCAATTAGAATACATAAATTACAAGTTATAATGAATTTAGAATTTAATTTGAAATTCTTTAACCTTTTGCGCTTCTTGGCGTGTATTTTTTCAAATACACTCCAATTGCGCTCATAACTAGAAGAGCTACATGTCTGGATAAGCACCGGAACATCAAGATTTTGGAAATGAGGTACTCTTGAACCATAGGTTTCCCAGCAAGTATCTACAATGAATTGGAGAAACATAAGAGAAGACCTTGAAAATTTGAAATTTAAAACAAAGAAAGTAAAGAAATTGAACTTTGAAACAAGGTGAAGCTTACTTTGGCATTATGTTCTTCTTGTCATTAATAGCCATCTCAAACCCAAATGTTCCCATGGCCCTCCTATAGACTTCCAACTATTTGGAAATCTCTGAACGACCAGCTGCACATGGCACCATCCTATGGACGCACTCCAGGAACCCATCCTTTACCTTTGCATCAAGCCTAAAGCCATAGGAGTAAGAGAATGTGGGGTTGAGGTATAGCCCTGTAGCATGAAGGAGGAGATGAAGGGTATTGTTCCATCGCCGATCAATCACCCCCCATATCAATTGTTGTTTTGCATGCCACTCATCCCCTTTGTCCTCATAATAGGTATTAGGGACCAATGGCCTCTTTGGCCCTATCCATGGCCTCATACAAGTAGCCCATTACGGGCTTGTCTCCATCAACCATGAGAAGAAACTTTACCAAAGGTTTGCTGATGGTACACTCCTTCACCCCATCCCAAAAACACTCCCGATATGACACTAGCCTGAATATGGCCTTCCTCTTGTTTAGTTCTAATCGATAAAGCACACCACTCAACTGAAAGGAACATAGTCTGCAAGTCCCACATAGAAGTAAGGAGAGACTAAAGAGAGTGAAACTAGTGGCAGAACGAGTGATGGTAGGACGCACCAACTCCTTGCCATTGGTGAACTGCCTCATCAAGATAAGCATAGAAGCATGATTGTTTATCAATGGCATCCTTGATAGACCCAATCTATCCCATATCCTCTAAGATCAAGTCAATACAATGTGCTGCACAAGGAGGCCAAAACAACGTAGGATACCTGTCCATAAACATCTTGCCAACTGCCACATAATTCACAACATTGTCCGTTATTACTTGGACAACATGCTGTAGACCTATCTCTCAGATGAACTCATCCAACAATTGGCATAGTAATGTTGCATCTTTGACCTTTGTAGATGCATCGACGAGTTTTATAAACATTGTTCCCCCTGGACAATGAACCAAGAAATCGAGAACGGTCGTACCCTTCGTATTTGTCCAACCATTTGACATCACAGTGCATCTCATGACCTCCCATGAAGCTCGAAGCTCTTGCATCCTAGAAGTGCAATCGACCTTTTCATCTTGAAGGATGGGCCCTCTCAACTCCTCATAATGGGGGGATTATACCCCAATCTGATAATAGCAACAACTTCAAACATAGGCACATAGAATGGGTTCCTCGCTAAGTAGAATGGAATATCACTCCATAAAAGACATCAACCCACAAGTTTGTCTGCTTCCTTTTTCTTCGTTTCCTTTACCATTGACCTTATACCTGGCTGTCCACGAGGCGCAGATCTCAGAACAAAGAAAGGAGATGTAGTTGAAGCTTGAAGGCATCGTGGAAGGTGAGGATAAGGTCTCACTCCCTACCCCCTTGAAGTGTGTTTGGATGTCCCAAATCCTGCTACCACTCTCATTCCAAGTTCCTACCTCAAAGCTTGCCTTTCATCTTTCCTCTTGCCAATCCCTTCAATTGCGAGTTTGGCACTATGAATAATTTCAGGAGTGGAGTTTTTACAAATATCCACCTCATGCCCTATAAGTTGTGTGAGGTGATATTTGAGCCTACTTATCCCTTCTGTCATCTCCTTCCCACACAAATTGCATTTAAGCTTTTGCTGATTATGTGGATCAACAAGCTCTGTATACTCCCATAATTGATCCAAAGTGTTTGGTATGTTTGTAACTTTGTAAATGTAATATGGATTTTGGAAATTAGTTTGAATTTGGAACTTTGACGTCTAATATAAAAAAATATTTTTTTAGCCTATTTCATTGCAAAAAGTTGTAAATTAGAGTCTTAGACAAACAGGAGAAATCAATTTACAAATTACAATGTACATTTTCAGATTGTCTAGGGTTATTTTTCATAAAATTTCCTTGTTTTACTAAATTTTCTAAGGTTGTTTTTAATTAAATGTTTTAAAATTTTTATGAAAGCAGGGAGGGGTTTAGGGACGTACCTTGAGGATGGAAGTTTGGAGTTTGCAGACCAATCTATCTTCTTCTTCCATGCATCAACAGTCTCGACCTCAACGTTCAAAGTTCGACCTCGACAGTCTCCACGAGCAGGCATCAACGCTCCTCCACAGTTCAGAATCGTCGTTTGTCGTCCCTCCAACACTGGCATTTGTCCATAGTCTAGCAACGACATTCCTCCTTAATTGAGCATTGGTGTTCCTCCTCAATCGAGCACCAGTGTTCCTCCTCCCTCCAACACCAATGACGACATTCCTCCCTCCAACACTGGCGTTCCTCCATGAATCCACACTGGGCTGGTTCTATCGAGTCTCCTTCCTTCCTCTTGGCATTCTACTCTCCTCACAATGCATGTAATCACAGGCAACTTGAAAGACGGGAAAGGGGATACAAAAACCGTGTTTTAAGTTTTAATGCCGTTTTCTCATGCCCACACGAGGACGACAATGTTTCATCATTGACTTGCGAAAAAATCACAGTGATATTTTGGGATTTTATCGACGAGGATATTGGCGATAAATTGTCGATGTTGGTAATACTGGCTGAAAGTATAAAATACTTAAGAGTGCTTAGTACTGATCCCCCCCCCTCCTTCACCCCTTGTTAAAGGTTCCAACAATTGGAATTAGAGCAGGTTCCTTTAGGAACAATTTGATCATTGGAAGGAAGATCCTTACAAGCACTCATGGATTATCAACTTGGCTCATGTAAAGCATCCCTATTCAATGAGACAGATTATAAAATATGGAGCATAAGAATGAAGGAATTTTTGGGGCAATAGGATATGATGTTTAGAACTCAATTGTTACTAGTTACGCCCCTCCAAAAAGATCATTGAAGTCTACAACAAAGAAATAATTAAAAAGAAACAACAAATTGGCAATTGTTGCCATTCTGGAAGGATAACCCAAGTTTGTGAAAAGAAAAATTGGAGAGTGTACTTCAACCAAAGAGCTCTAGGACAAGCTGAAAAATCTCTACATGGTTGAGGAAGTCATCAAAACAAGTGAAGAATCAAATAAAAGGGATGAGAGCAGCGCATCCAATGAGAATGACAACAATGTTGAAGATTCTCATTGTGAAGGAGAAGCTGATCAAAGAAATGAAGAAGATCAAAAGGAAGAGCCGCCGGAAAAAGAAGCAGCTTCAAATAAGATAAATGAAGGTTAGCCCAGATCAAAAGATTATGATACAAACTTTGAAGAAGCACTCTGTAGTATTCTTATGATAGAGATCACCTTTCTTCTTCTACTTATGTAAATAAACCTTGAGGCTTGTAGTCTACCTAAAATAAGTGATGAAAGAGATAGTGAAAGCTCTAAAAGCAAGGAAAAGTCCGAAATTGGAAAAATAGATCTTGAAGGTGAACTCTTTAGTGTTCTAGAAGAGCTAAGGAAAGTAAGAAAGGAAAACAAACTGCTAAAAGAATAGTTGCTAAAGCATGATAAAGAGGCTCTAGAGACTATTAGTCTAAAAGCAGAAATGGACGAGGCAAAAGAGGTTATAGAGACTTTGACAAGTATACTAAATAAGAAAGAAGTCTGTAAAAACCAAGAAGCTGAAATCACCCTTCTAAGAAAGGAACTAGAAGAGAAAGATACCCAGCTAAGTACACATTTGAATTTTGGGAAAAGTGCAACAATTCGAATGGAAGAAGCAAGAAAGGCTGAAGAAAAGCCTAGAAGTTATACTTTGGAAAGTTCTAGCCATAACAACGGAAAGAAGGAAGAAGGTCATGGGCATTAGTTCAAAAAGGCTACACCATAAAGAAGTCCAATTTCTCCTAGGTATTTAAGCATCTTTCTTGGTCATTGTTATTCTTGCAATAATTTTGGTCCCAAGGCTATCAAAATTTATGGATGGAATGGTGAAGTAAGGAATAGAGGTATCCAGTGTCCACATGACTTTTACAAAGTCACTTTAGGAAATGATTATTAAATGTCACTTTATAAAGTGCTTTGGGACTCGGGTGACATTAGATAATTAATTAATCCGCTATTCTGCTGACTATAGCTTGTAGGAATTGTATAGGCTAATAAGTCGTCCCCATGGTGGTAATCCAAAAAAGGGACATGACGTTTCCCCAATCAAGTCAGGTGGATCATATGAGTGTTGTGCTTCACTAGATGTCCCTTCATCACTATAGCTAGTGGAATTCTCAAAGGCTTCTGGTGAGATTTCATTCATATATGATTGATGGTTTAATTCTCGCCCATATTCTGCATCATCACTATCATCATCCGAAGGATCCAATCCTGGATTTCAATACCACATTCCAGTTCCTTTTTCATCCTCTTCCTCATTCTCTTTATCATTTCCATGGTTACCATTCATAGCCGTAAATACTCCCTCAAGCGCTAATTCTCCCCTACCAAAGGTATTTTCTATACTATCCTCCTATTTCTCCAAATGCCTGTTAGAGTTTGCACTTTAATTCAAACTTGTTAGATCTTTAATCTAATGTACTAGAATCATTGAAAGATAGACAAACAAAACATAATAGATAGACACAAAGATTTTATCCTGGGAAACCCAAACAGGAGAAAATCCAACTTCTTCTGTATAGATTCATCACTTAGCACAATGTCAGACAAAGATAGAAAACCCAAAGATAAGATGTCTTCTACAACTTCTTCTTCTTCTTTCCAGTGAACTTGTCTTTCTCTCTCTCTTGGAGTTAACTTGCTTGTGTTGATGTAGGTCCAACTGAGGGAGGGCACCTCCCTTTTTTATACTGATCATGTGTGTAACCTTTTTCCTCAACAGGGTCGACTTCCCTAACTGTCTGGGCCGACTTGTCCTCGTGGCTGATCAAAAACACATTTTACATTATTTTCTTGGGGACTATTGCCTTGACTTACAACGAAGGTTTTACCCAGTGTTGCAAAAACTAGACCGAAACTGGTAAAACTGGTCGGTCTGACTGGTTTTGGGGCCTCACCGAGTCAAATAGGTGTCTCAAACCGGAAATGACCGGTTTTGTATGGAACTGACCGGTTTTATTGGTTCCGGTTTTGGTTTTGACCTGCTTTACCAGTTCTGGTTTCGGTTTTCACTGGTTCCATACATAATTGTACAACAACACTTACGAGAGTGTTTTTTGAATTTTCTTTTTTAAATTAAAATGTTGGTTGAGTGGAGAAGGTTCTAGTGAAATATGCTCAGTATGGAACATAGTAAGATCCCCTTTTGCAAATTTGTGTATAATGGTTTGGATTCACATGGCTGGACATGAATATACATTTAATTTTTCAAATTTTAAGTATTTTTTGTATTTTTGGTGGACTGGTTTTTTCCTTGGTTTTGGTCCGGTTTCGGTTTTCAGGGTCGGCCGGTTCGACTACTGGTTCGGTTTTTGTAACCTTGGTTTTACTTCGACTCTTACATGACCAATTACATTAATGACATCCTCGAAAGGAGGAATAAGACAAGTACAATAATAATAATAGTAATAATAATAATACAATGAATATCTTCCGAAGTTACATTTTCAACAACACTCCCTCTTAATAAGGAAGGTATTCTTCTGACACGGTCATCACCACAACTTGACACAATCTCTGGTCATCGAACATCATCACTGGTTAGTCATCCCTGGATCATCATCGCTGGATCACCATCATTGGATCATCATCGCTGGATCACCATCATTGGATCATCATCGCTGGATCATCATCATTGCTGCAGCCATTTTCATCTCGTTGACCATTGACTAGTGACATCTCTCGAATCTATACGTCCTCAAAAGTTCTATAGATCCAACCCTTTTTCATGTTGGATGTAGGCCTAGTCCCAGACTAGGTCTTCCTCATCCTGATCCCAAATTAGGGACTATAGAGCCAATCTTTTTTTATACTGGATGTAGGCCTAGTCCCATACTAGGTCTTCTTCATCCTGATCCCAGATCAGGGATTACAGAGCCAGTCCTTTTTCACACTTGATGTAGGCCTAGTCCTAGATTAGGTATTCACCTACTTGGCTGAGGTTTCAGTCTCAAATTGATCATGTCGATCACACCCTTGTCTCGGACTAGGTCATCCATTCTCCCAAAGAATGGGCCTCAACCCTAGGCCGAAGTTCAGTCCCAGACTGAACATGTGATAAACACTCTGGTCCTATACCAAGTCATCTATTCTCCTAGAGAATAGGTCTCAAACATAAGCAGATATTCAGTCCCAACCTGAAAGATGTCAATCAACACCTTGGTCCCAAACTAGGTCATCCATTCTCCCGGAGAATGGGCCTCATCCCTAGGCTAACGTTCAGTCACAGACTGAACATGTTGATCAACCTTATGGTCCTAGACCAAATATCCCATTCTCCCAGAGAATGGGACTCAACCCCAGGCTAAGCTTCAATCCTTGACTGGATCCCTCCCTCTTACGATGGACACCAATCTGCATATCTCCAAGCTTGTTCTTGAAGTATTCCAACTTCAATCTCGCCATAAGCTTGGTCAATATATCGACTATCTGCTAATCCGTCACAACATACTAGAGCTTCACTGCTCCTCTCTGCACCATATCCCGGATATAGTGGTACTTGATCTCAATATGCTTTGACTTGTCATGGAATACCGGGTTCTCGGACAACTTCACACAACTTTGATTTCGCTAAATATATAAGTCGCTTCTAACTCGGATCAGAGTATGAAAAGCAGAAAGGCAGGGGCTTAGATTTAATTAGATAACACTGCCTTGTTTGTTTACGTATTTCTGTACCAAACACATTTGCTTTACCAGTCCAGGGTTCAAGTACCAGCACCTCCCATAAGGGATACAGCTTGGTTGAGCCCTGTTGATAGTTTTAAAAATTTACTTGCATGCTTAACCACTACAAGATTTAAAATTTACGCCTAAAATTAACCAACAAAGAATTTAGCCCCTGTTCCTCTACTCGGTTATCACCTTTTGGGGTACTCACGAGATACGACAGGGGGTAGAGGAGTTTTAGTAATAGGCATCCATCACATTATTGCTTTAATCCAACTAAAAACTGGTGACCTTTGGAAGCCACGGGGGGTGAGAGACTGAGGGGGGTCTCACGGCGTTCGCGTCCTCCCTTGTTGGGCGCTTGGCACTGGGGGTTTGATCTGTGAGCTACAGGTGGGCTTGTTCCCATTGTTTTGAGCGCAGCAGCACTCCACCTTTGGATTAAGGGGATACGTGGTAGGGGTAGACACACCACTATTTGAAAACCTAATACAAGAAGAAAAACTGTAATAAAATTTACTAAAAAGAACAAGAAGCATTGCAAAACAGGCTCTACACTCCAGCAGGGATTTACAGTACATTTTCACCCCAGCATTGCACTTTACTTTCAGTTCTGCAATTGTTTATGTGGTGAATGCTTAATAACTCAATAACATTTGTTTAACTCCTTCAAGTAATTCAACTTAAAGTCTTTCCATTTTCATTTACTATTGGTTTAATAAATTTCATTTAAGGCATTTTCCTTCTGCTATCTCTTGTCTATAACTTGTAAATCTGGTTCATATTTGTCTAAACTGTAACTATTTTACTTGTTCATTTGTTTATACTGATAAATTTAGATCATCTGTACATTGCTTAGATATCTTGATTCATTACTGTTTATAACTGTATCATCTATTTGTTTATTCATCTCATTGTTAGATGACATTTAACCTACGAGATAATTAACCTAGATTGCATCTCATTAAAGGCTGCATTCTCTGACTCCACTCTTTAGGCACTGATTGTATCTGAATAAAGGCTTGATTGTCATTTGAGAAATATTGCATTTGCATTGGCTGATTGTCATCCTTAGTAAATAGTAAAACCTAAGCTTTTCACCTAATAATAAAGATCCTTTTAACTCAACTCTTATTAAACTTAGGAATGTAGTCTTTCGTAGGGACTACCCCCCTTGGCTCCGTTAGGATCTGGCCTAAACGAAGGAGTTGTGGACTGTGGTGACAGTGGTCCCTAGCTCTCACTTGCCCCCAAGGACACACATAGCAGGTTGTTGACTTTCCTGTGCCCTAAAGTGTGTATTTGGCGGCAACAGAGCCCATACTCAATTGTACCCTTTAGGTACCTCAATACATGATTTGCAACAACCAGGTGAACACGTCTCAGATCTGTCAGAAACTAGCTCAATGTGTTCACAACAAAGCATATCTATGGCTTCGTGTCAGTTAGGTACATCAACGAACTAATCATTTGCCTATACATCGTGGCATCAACTGTCTTTGAAGAATCATCACATAGTAGCTTCAAGTTTGATGCCAAGGGTGTGGCAATGGCCTCATCATTCTGAATTTCTTCAGAATCTCCACTGCATACTTTCCTTGACCAAGGAATATCCCATCTAAACTCTGCCACACCTCTAGACCTAAGAAGTAGTGCATCATCCCTAGGTCCTTCATCTCGAACTCTGCGACAAGTCCTTCTATTCGTTTCTAAAATGAGCTCATCCTCACCTGTTAGGAACATGTCATCTACATATATTAGTAATATCACTGGTCTCCCTCCCCCAACCTTAAAATAAAGGTTGGAATCAACTTTACTCTAGGTAAAGTCCAAGCTCATCAGAAAACTATTGATCCTGCCATGCAACGTCCTGGGTGCCTGCTTCAAGCCGTACAAGGCCTTCTTTAGCTTGCACACATGAGTATGTTTGTCATGTGTCTCAAATCCAAGTGGCTGCTCCACATACACTTCCTCTTCAACTACACCATTCAAGAAGTTTGTCTTGATGTATCTGGTGTATCTTCCATTTCATTACTGCGGCTAAGGCATGTATAGATCTGTTGGAAGTGTATCTTGCTACAAGTGCAAATGTCTTCTCGTAATCTATGCCTTCTTTCTGGGAGAAGCCATGTGCTACAAATCTTGCCTTGTACATCTCTATGCTTTTGTTTGCTCCATGCTTGATTTTGTAGATCCATTTGGAAGACACTATGGACTTTCCTTTTGGTATTGAGACCACCTCCTAGACATCATTCTTCATAATCGATTGATATTCTTCGATCATGGCATTCTTCCACGCTTTCTTTTCTGTTACTTCCTCATAACTGGAAGGTTCTTCATCAATGATGTCACAAAGTAGCGCCACATAACTAGAGTATGGTCTTGGTCTTTTGCTTTCTTTGGAAGTCCCATCTGGAGCACCATATGTCTTTTCATCTTGAATTGCTTCTCATGTCCATGCTGGTCTTCTCTTGTAGGAGTTTTTCTCACGAGGTGGATCTACAGGTCTCTATGGTTCTGTCGTGTCATGATCTTCACAGTTTTTTGGGGTTCTTTCTTCCATTTCAGTATCTTTGATCTTGGGAGCTTTGGGTTCTTCAGTTTCTTCAATGTGGAGTTGTCTTGATTTGTTGTAGGATGAGTCTTTATAAAACGTGACTTCTCGACTGGTCTCGATCTTCTTGAATCCTGGGAAGTATATTCGGTATGCTTTTGATGTGTCACTTTATCCCACAAATATACCCTTCTTTCTTGAAGGATCTAGTTTTGTTGTCACGTCCCCATCCCTCAGACCAGCGAAGAGGACGCGACGAACACCAAGCACAGCCGGGCAAACAACCCCATGAACATAAACTAACATCAAGGCTGGAATTAAAACTTACAAGCATACATAGATGCAGAATGAATCAACATTCAGCGGAAACAACATACATACATTTCTAGCCTAAAACAGGTTCATCATAATTCATTATACAATAGATATAAATTGCAGAGACAAACCAACCAAGATTACTTATCTTTTGGATGGAGAATTCACCCGCAACCAGCTACGTCGCTGCAACGTTCCACCCAACCATAGGCCAGCGTGCTCATCAATCTCTCAGCAACACTGCCACCCCCAAGCTGGGCATGATTCCTCCAAGGATAAGGGTCAATGCCGGCTTACACATAGCCGAGGGACACAATCAGCAACCAACACCACTGGGTTTACCAGGCCATCAACAGATCGGCCAAGCCAGCACAGTCCAAAGGACAACCACTACATACCAGCAGCAAAACAACCCTTCACAGCCCTGTGAAGAAGCAAAGACGACCAGGGATAATCCCAAACAAACTATGAGCACAGCTCAAGCCCACAAGGCAACACAAAGTTGTTCTTGGCCCTACCGTGGCCAAAACAACTCGGCTGCAACCCAAAACCAGGGTACTCCAGCAGCCACAACCACACAATGAATGATAGCTGCAATCCACAGTCCCAAAGCAGGGAAACTCAGCCAACAGATTGGAAATCAACAGTGGCCCAAAACGAAATTGAGCACCACAACCAACAAAACGTGGGGAAGACAACAGCCCCAGAACACAAGCAGTGAGCACGGCTCACCACATGGGAAAACGACCCCAAACAGTCTGTGCGTGAGGGAACTTGCACCAGACCACAAAACACAGAGGAAAACATATACACGGCCACAAATCAGTAAGGAAACTTACACACCGTCCTTGAGTGTAGAAATGGCTCTTGCACCCGAAAACCCTGAGTGACAGCCACGATTTCACCCATTCCCTTCGTGAGGAAAACCAACCTGCGTGTGAGGAGAAACAGCTTTGCCTGTGCGTGCGAATCAACCATCGTGAGGAAACAGAATAAAGAATCCCCTATGTGCGCGAATGAACAGAACGACGGTGCACAGGAGGAAGCCGAACTCATCTCTGCGTGAGACATCCCCAGACCAAATCCTGTGTGAGGATTAACAGGCAATCGGGAGAAAACCCCACAGACCATGGGAAGAATGGAGTCGTGGGAGAGTGGAGTGAAGGCAGTCGTGGGTGGAGTGGGCGCGTGGGCAAGGGATTGACAGTCCTGCCACCCCACTCCCAAAAGCAATAACTACCTCAACCACCAGCCATAACTGCCCCCAACAACAAAACCAAGTCATTGAAGAGGTTGGTGAAACAAGAAAGGTGGAAAAACAAACAAGGTGGCAACACATGGGTTTTTCCCCCATAAACCAAGGTTTGACATCCCCCACCCCTTATCCTTTGAAACCATGCCCTTTTCATTCAACGTTGCACTGCCGTAGCTGGTTGTGGTTTTAGTTTTAATTGATGTGCGTATTTACATGATGCTGAATTACAATGTGCCGAATGGCACGATAAACCATCGGCAACTATCCCCATTGCCGAAACACACACACAACCAAATCGATGGTGGGGCTTTTGCCTTGAGCTCCTCACCACGATTAATTACAATATATACATCATGCAAACGGGGTCAAAACGGGGGACGTTACATTTGTTCTCTTTTCTTTTGGAACATGTATGTACACACGGCAACCAAATATTCGGAGATGGCTGACTTCTGGTTTCTCTCCTGAAAAAGCTTCTTTTGGAGTCTTGCTATCTAAGGCACGACGAGGTGTTCTGATTTGTACATACACGACTGTTCTTGCTGCTTCTTCGCATAAGTATTTTGGAAGATTTTGGTTATTAGGCATAGCCTTTGTTGCTTCCATTATTGTTTTGTTCTTTGTAATGTCTTCATCTGCTTAGGCATTGAGGACCAAACCGCTAACCTATGTGATTCTTGTGGGTTCAAGCGGTTACTGACAATTAGGGAATCAACTGAAGACTGATGCCATCTACAGAAAATCTAGGGCATCAATATTATATCACCATTGGGTCGAAGAGGGCCACCAGAGCCAAAGGCCACCAGCATGCATGACATCTAAGCATTATTTAATGATGCATGCACCTAATTAAGTCTCCATGCGCATGCATGCAAGTCAACTGCAAATTAGAAGTTAAAGTGACCTAATTAGGTCAAAGTTAGGGTTTTCGCAGTTGAAAGTTATAAAAGAAAGATAAATTGAATGGAGACTTTACTTTTGGATTATTATTGATTTTGGAGCTCTTGAGTAGCAGCACATTGTATGGCCACAACAGTTGGGGTTGGAGACGACGTCTTAAACTAACGGGATTTCGGCAGTGAGATATTTTCTCTAGTCTCCTTCAGGATAAACCATCCAGGTTTGTCACCATGTCTATTGCATTCATCATTATCCAGTGTTCCAGTATATGTCCGAAGGTTATTTGCAGGTTCATCCGTACAGCTGGGAAACCCAGTCATTCACTAGGACTCTGGATCACCATATTTCTTCCACATGTGGCCTGCATCCTCACTGATAGGATCACTCTGTTGCATTGAGTGATTATCAGCCATTAGTTTGTCCATCCGGGGCATCTAGCAGCAGATTACAGGGTTGTGGGGGTGTGAGTAGCAGATTGGTAGACCAATTCGCTAGGGCATCTGGAGAGGTCAAAACTCTTGCATGCTCCGGCCATCCTCTCCGGCACGGGCACACTTACCTTCCGACCTATTTCCAGCTGAAACTGACCATCCCTTCAGCAAAAACGTCACACTTGTCTGATTCAGCCTACCAGGGTATTGCAGCGGGAAACAAGGTCATTTCTTCATCAGCTCAGCTCATCTTGCATGGGTATTCTCTCTGGAGCATATTTAGCCGGCTTATCAGTGGTAAGTGTTCATTCTATCCTGGAAACCCTAACCCTAATTTCAGCTATAAAATAGGGAAATTTTGCATGGCAGTTTGCATGCTTGGCTAGTTCAGTAACTTTGCATAGAAATAGAAAATATCAGTATTTGGGATATTATATTCTTCCTTTCTGCAACACCATTCTGTTGAGGATTGTAGGGAGTGCTCATCTCCCATTTAATCCCAGATTCTTTGCTTCTGAAGTGAACTCTCTGCCATTATCTGATGTTAAAGTCTTGATCTTCTTTCCATTGTGGTTCTCTACCAAAGCTTTGAACTCTTTGAACTTGTTGAATATTTCATCTTTTTCTTTCAAGAAATAGATCCATGCTATGCTGTGTGGGAGCGCCCCCCACCCCCTCGCTCCTGCTCCTGAAGCTCGCTTCCTTCGGAAGCTTGCTCCTTAAACGCTCATAGTTTTGGGAGCACGCTCCCAAGGCGCTCCCTTCCTTTCCTATACTAAAGATCCTATACTAGGTTGATCATTTAATGACAATGTTATGGTACCTCCCTTCTTTGCCAAGCTTCTACAAAAGTTTTTATGGTTGGTCATTTGATGATAAAGTTATAAGTTATAGCTACTAAATGACTGATGCTATATCGCTTAATCCATGTATTCTATAGCTAATTCAACATCATACATGTTTTTTAGATATAAATCCATCAAAATATATTAAAATATATATATATACAAAAAATGCTCCCAAAATGCTCCCAAAACGGGAGCTTTTGAAAATTTCGCTTTTCGCTCCACTCCCGCTCCTTGCTTTTCACTTCGCTCCTGCTCCCTGCTCCTCGCTTCTGCTCACCGCTCCCAACAACATAGGATCCATGTTTTACAAGAATAATCATCTATGAAAGAAACATAGTATGCATACCTGCTTAAGGAGTTGGATGACATGGGGCCTCATACATTTGAGTGGATTATATCCAAAATCTCTTTTTCCTTGCTTTCACTGCTTGGAAATGTTTTCTTTGCATTCTTCCCTTGTGCACATCCTTTGTAGATGCCTTCATGTTTTGCTTGAATCTTGGGTAGACTTGATATTGCCTTGCTTGAAACGGTCATTTACATTAGTTATAAATCATAATGTAAATGACCGTTTTTAGTAAAAAATATCATAAAAAATAAACTACTAAAAAATTTATAAAATTTCAAAAAATATATTATTTCAAATTATATAAGATATAAGACATTGCAGTGGTAAGCGAATCCCTCTAATTCCTACACAGACATTGAAAAAATTAATTGCACATTTCACTCTTGAGAATGAGTGGTAGGCGAATCCCTCTAATTCTTGAGTGGATTTGATCCCTCTAATTACTACACAGACATTGAAAAAAATTAATTACACATTTCACTCTTGAGAATGATTGGTAGGCCAATCCCTCTAATTCCTGAGTGGATTTTATCCCTCTAATGGCAAAAAATTAATTACACATTTCACTCTTGAGAATGATTTGTAGGCGAATCCCTCTAATTCTTGAGTGGATTTGATCCCTCTATTGATAGTAGCTTAGTGTCGATGTATTTAACGAGTATTATTCCAGTACAGAAACTAAAGATAGTAAGGTTACATGGATACATTCCCTCCGCACATGTAATATCAATGGAAAATTTGACGCCATGTAATTATCCACAAAAGTATGTTGGGCCATGCAAGGCTTCTTAAACAACCCATGGTAAATTGCACTCAAGGAGATTTGTTAAATTATTTTACCAAATTTCAATTAAAAATAAAGAAAATAAAAAATAAACCACTCCTAAAAAAAATTATAAAATTTCAAAAAATATATTAAATTTCAAACACTAATCAATACCTTAATTTTCCAAGATTGTTTTTCCATGAGCATTGTACCATCCATCTGTGAATCATAATGAGACAAAATTAAAATTAAGATATGCTCAAATTTTGAATTCACTATTATACTTTAAAATTTCTAAAAAGATTACAGTTGTACTTTCAAGTCTCTATTGCTGGATGACCGAATTTCTAACCATGTTTGGATCAAGTGAAAATGGTGAAGAGCATCTCAATCTCTGTTACCATGCTGAAACTTAGCTAGGCGCTGAAGAACGCTGCTACATTTCCTCAGAAATGAATTTGCTACATGCTGAGCAAGGGGAGCATTGTTCTGAATGCAAAGATAATTAATCTAACGGTAATTCCAACCAGCTAAAGAATTGACCAATTCTCACAAGCACCCTGTGAGAGTTGGAGTTGAGTGAATTCGCTGCTCCTCACGCGAGATAGTCATTGATAGGAATATCATACTCGAGAATGGGTGTTTGCAAGAAAAGACGTAAGCAAAAACGATGTTATACATATCCAAATGCAAATGACGGTTTTTAAATTCAAACGAGAAGTGTAATTATATTGTAATTTTTGTACTTCAAAGCTGGTAAGCATATTAAAATTTCCTTAGTTTCAGAAATTGTAGCCGACGACGAAATCCCAAGTTCAAAATTTAAAAATGTGTTTTACTAGCATAGATCTATCTTAAAAAAAATCTACCAATTGTCGAAATAAATTAAATTTCTAACTGTAAATAGTTTTTAGTGGAAATGTTGAAAAAATGTACAGTAATGTAGAATGTGCGTCTTCTAAGCAAAACAAAAGAAGAGACCCTTGAGAAATAAGATTGGATGGTCTCTGAGTCTTGGATTTTCACATTATTGAGTTGGTTCGTCAGGGGCATCTTTTGATTGATGTTCTTCCCTTCATATAGTTTGGTTAAAGCATCAAATATCTTGGGTGTCTTCAAGGATGAGACATGAGGGATAAGATGATCTTTGATGGTGTCCGCAATGATCCTTTTGGATTTGATCATGGTCTTATTACGAGTTGCTTTGGCATCATCTCCCTTTGGTTCTAGAACCTCCTAAGTGACATATTTGTCCAAGTCATTCTCTTCTAAGATGAGAAATTCTATACTTCCATGCTCAGAAGTTGCAGCTCCTTCAAGCTTGGTATGATTTAACATCTTGATTATGTAAAATGAGAACTTCAAATGGTAAAAAAAACAAGGAAATAGATCTTACCAATTTGAGATGTCCAACTTGCTTCTTGAGTTGGTTGACCTAGGGTTTGGATGGGAAACCCTAATTTTTCAAACTTGGAATCTTGAAATTCTTCCTCGATAGCAAGATGCTCCTCCTTGAGATGAGTTGCCTAGTGATGCCCTTTTCCAAATTCTTTGGAGGGAAGCTCCAAAAATTTGATGCCCTAGTTTCTTTCGACAGTAGTGATCAGGTAAAAAATGAAACTTTTCTGATATGGAATCTTCCTCCACCAAAATTGCTCCTCCTTGAGGCGAGTTAGCCTAGCCCTCTTTTCTGGAAAAATTGTGGAGAAAAGTGCTAGAACTTGGAAGCCCTAGTTTCCCGCAGCTGGAAAGTGTCGTCTTTCAAGGTGGCTCTGATACCATGTTAGAGTTTGCACTTTAATTCAAACTTGTTAGATCTTTAATCTAATGTACTAGAATCACTGAAAGATAGACAAGCAAAACATAAAAGATAGACGCAAAGATTTTATCCTGGGAAATCCAAACGGGAGAAAACCCAACAACTTCTTCTGTATAGATTTGTTACTTAGTACAATGTCAGACAAAGATAGAAAACCCAAAGTTAAGATGTCTTTTGCAACTTCTTCTTCTTCTTTCCAACGAACTTGTCTTTCTCTCTGTCTTGAAGCAAACTTGCTTGTGTTGCTGTCAAAGTTACATATATCGTGTCAACAAATATATCACCGGGGGTCCGGAATGAAACTTGTTGGCAGCAACGGCGAAAATATCGGAAAATATCGGCAAATGTCGTTTTGCATTAAAAAATACAAAAATAAATATTTTTTTTCAATTTTTTTAACATCTAAAGCAACAACAACATCAAATAAACACATTTCCACATAAATATTAAAATACAACTCATATATAAGATGCATAATATGTCAAATGGTGGATCATGATCAAATATTGAGTTCGACTATATAGTATAAAGTATCAAAATACTGAAATGTGTTCTTGATGGAATGATAGAACATCACATCAAATGATTAAAATAAATGTCTCTCAAGAGATGAATCATCATGAGTCATGACTCATGAGGCATGTAGATAGTGTATAGAGTCTAGACATAGGACACCAACATAGTATGATAGTACAATGATAAAAATAGGAATCAAGTCATCGACTCCCTGAGGATGATCCTCTAATCAATCTACCCCTTTTACGGGTCAAGGGCACTGACACCACTCTTCCTCTAGAAGCAGTAGGTGGTCGTGGAGGTGGTCCAGATGAGCCTGGGGTGGAACTAGAACCTCCAACTGCTCGAGTAGATGCTGTGGATGAGGGGGAGGTGAATGTGAGCTGTCTCCTCCCAGTCCCAACTGTATGACTCTGTGGAGGTGGTGGGCCACCTGGAGCTGGTCGGCGCTGCAAATGAGTATCAACCTCCTCCTCAATGTCCTCATAGTCATAGTCATAGTCATCCTCTGGAAGTGGAACATCAGCATCCCCCTCTTCCCCCTCCTCCTCTGACGGATTTGCATCATCATTCCCCTCTTCCTCCAACCATTCAGGTGCCTCGTCCATCACAGGATCCTCCATCTCCACCCTCCATTTGCTGGTAGTGTGAATGTCATCCAATGAAATGGCATCTGAATTGGGCACTTTCTCAATTTGTTTCACTTGCAACCTTAGATTGTAGTAGACATAAACCATGTCATTAAGGCGTTGAGAAAGTAACCTGCATTAGTATGAGATCCATAGTTAGGGGGTGATAAATGATGATAAATTCAAATTCAAAATTGTAATAAATTATATTTAAAATTAATAAAATTATAAAGAAGCAAAGATTATAAATTTAAGTTTAAACTTTAACATTTCTAAATTGAAAATTCTAACCTTCTGCGCTTCTTGGAGTGTATCTTCTCAAAGACACTCCAATTGCGCTCACACCCTGATGAGCTGCAACTTTGACTTAGCACTCTAATGGCAAGTCTTTGCAACTCCGGGACTCTGCGACCATAGTTAGTCCACCACACATCTACAAAGAAAACAAGGAAGGTAAACGGTAAGACAAAATTCAAATTACAAATTACAATGTATTAAATTTTTACCAAGTAAAAAACATAGAAATGAAAGGGTAATTAATTAAGAATCTAAGAGATCAAAATTTGAAAGTTATAAACAAATTGTACCTGGCATCCTTGTGGTTTTATCCTGGACAGCGATGTCATAGCCAAAAGTGCCACCTGACATCCTATAGATCTCCATCTGTCTAGAAATCTCTGCACGCTCAGAGGGAGTTAACACCATCCTCTGAACACAC
>LPNX010400896.1:373244-411806 GCA_001517045.1 Pseudotsuga menziesii
TCAGAGAAATGGGAGGGTGGCCTACTTAAAACCTTTTAAAACCCTATAGGCTATGATTGTAATGGCAAATCTACACCCTACACTAAATCTAAACCTAAACCCTACATTAAATCTACATTAACCAACAAATCTCAAGCAAAAAAAAAAAGAATGAAAGTTCAAAGTTAAGAATACATACCTGATTAAATGCAATGGAAACTTGATTGCCCCCTTCCTCTCTTGTAGAAAATCGCCCAAGACGTCAGAGCTCCACTTCCTCCAAGCCACAATGTCCAAATGAACCGAAAAAACGCGTCCGCAGCCTCTTTATGGCGATTTTTTTCAATTTTTAATGAGCAGGCTGACATTTTCCATCGAATCGCGATATTTTCGGAATATATCGCGATATTTTTATTTATTGGGAAAGTATCGCGATATTTTAGCGGCGATATATCGTCAACTCCATTGACTCGCGATATATCGCGATGTCGGCGATATATCGCCGATGTATGTAACTATGGTTGCTGTATATCCAAATGAGGGAGGGCGCCTCCCTATTTATACTGATCATGTGTGTGACATTTTTCCTCAAGAGGAACGACTTCCCTAACTGTCTGGGACGACTTGTCCTTGTGGGAGATCAAAAATACATTTCACATTATTTTCTTAGGGACTATTGCCCCGACTTACAACGAAGGTTTTACCTCGACTCTTACATGACCAATTACATTAATGACATCTCCGATTGGAGGGAAAACATCCCCCAAAGGAGGAATAAAAAAGTACAATAGAATATAATAATAATAATAATAATAATAAAAATAATACACTGAATATCTTCCGAAGTTAAATTTTCAACAAAAATGGCCATCATAAAATTGTTCCTGTTAAATCCTTACCAATCATCCAATGGAATCAGGAACAAACGCGTAAGATAAATCGACTTGAAGTTGTCCTCCTAATCCCCTAAATCTTTTTCTAGAAAGCAACATTCCATAAACAGGTTGGGGATCAATCACAATGACATCCATAAGTGTGGAAATATCAGGGCAAGCAAACAGATCTGCTCTTAAAGTTTTTATTAAACCATAAGCCTAGACTTCTCTAGAATATATTCTACATATATTTCCATATGGTCTAGTGACTTCCAGGCTTTCATGACTTGTAGAGGCATGGTGTTCATGGCGACCCCTAGTTTACTTTTACTAGGGACCACCCCCCTTGGCTTCGCTAGGAGAGAGCCTAGACGGAAGAGTCAAGATCAAGTGACCGCACTTGAATCTTGCTCGCCCCCAAGGTTGCACCCAGTGGTTTGAAGATTTCTGCCATGTGACTCGAGGTGTGAATTAGGAGGCAACATGTCTTTCATTGTCCTTTCAATTTGTCTTATACTTCAAATTTGCAACTACCTTCTCTAGCTCAATTTTACTTCAATTTGTACTCACCATCTCAGGAATACTACCACCTCTCCTATAGCTGCAAGCTCATCTCTTACCTGTGTGATCTTGGTAAGATATGATGCCATGCTTTCCCCCTTACCCATGTGCAGACTCTTCAACTTCTCTCTCAATACCATCTTCCGGTTTTCATTGGAACTCTGATAAAGTTTTGTCAAAGCTGTCCACATCTCAAATGCATGGTCTTTGGCTAAAATGTGAGGGATCACATGATCCTTCATTACATCAAGAATGACCCTTCTTGCCCTCACATCCCTCTTCATAAAAGTTGTCTTATCTGTTGCATCAATAGTCACTACTACAGGATTTGCTGTTGTCCCATGAACTATATCCCATGGTTCATTCTCTTCAAGAATCAAACTAATTCTAGCCTTCCAAGGGCTAAAATTTGCAGCCCCTTCTAATCTATCTTCCACTCTAAGACCGAAAACCATGATTGCAACCTGTAATCTCGAGCAAGCTGTTCAAGACTTCTTTTCTTCAAACATCAGTTTTTGAATGTTGAAAATTCTGAACCTTTAATGTCGCTCTGATACCATGAAAGTTTTTGAAAGTTTCCCCAACCCGGTTTCAAGCCTTTTGGCTTCTCTGCATGGTTTAATGCCCAACCCTTCTATGCATAAATTTTATCAAAAATTTAACTTCACTGAAACACTTGAAGAACTTTTTCTCAATTTTAAACAATTCAGAAATTTTCTTTTTGAACTGGAAATTAAATACTTGAAAAATTCAGACATTCACACATGAAATTTAACACACTTATTTTTGATCAACGGTCCAGGATAAAACCCCCAAGGGAAAACCTGTTTTCTAAGTGAGATTTTATTTTTCTTCAATAAAAATACAAGAATAAATTATAAAATTTAGTAGTACTTATCAATTTCCAGTCTCGAAATTTGAACCCCAATGTTGAAATTCCTTTCTCGAAAAACGTGTCAGACAACCTCGAAATTCGTGCTGGTTAACTGTTGTACGGACAACAATTACTATTCTGATATTTACCTCGAAAAACGTGCAGAATCCGTACAATACGAATTTCTGTCCTTTGCCTTGAAAACTGTGCCAAATTTGTATAGTACGGATTTCTGTCCTTAGCCTTGAAAACTGCATCGAATCCGTATAGTACGAATTTATGTCCTTAGCCTTGAAAAGTGTGCCGAATCCGTACAGTACGGATTTATGAAATTCTGTGTAGAATCTTCCTCGATTTTTGTGCAAAATCTTTCTCGAAATCTGTGTAGAATCTTTCTTGATTTCTGTGCCATATAGTCCTGTTTTCTGTGCCTTTTTCTGCTGTATGGAAATCTCGAAATTCGTGCCAGCCTCTTCTCGAAAATTGTGCAAAATCTCTCTCCTCGATTTTTGTGTAGACTATCTTCTCTGTCTTGCTGGTTTAGAAGTCACTTCAAAACCCTCACTCTTTCTTCTTCTCTCATGGTAACTTCCCCTGTCAATCTAACGGTCAAGATTAGATTAGATGAAGGGTTCACATTAAATGCTCCATTAAATAATAATTAAATGATTTTTAGTGTACTCATGTCATTTAATAAAGTTGAGCAACCCCCTTTTCTATTTAATCACCCAACTTTTTTATTGTGAACTTAGGAAAATACCAACACTTAGCTTTTTAATAAAGTCACTTTAAAATTATAAAGTGCATCTCACTTTATTAAAATCACAAAAATGACTAGGAGTCACATTTAAGTGTCCTTGTCCACCCCGAGGCAAATCTAGGTGGACAAACACTTCCTAGGTAACTTTTCATCACTCCCTCTTACCGAGGAAAGTGTTTTTCACCACTCCCAACTTATCTCTAAAGTAGACATGCTTCCCTCTACCCAAAGCCTTCGTGAGAATGTTAGACACCTGCTCATCTGTAGAAACTTACCGCAATTGAACAACCGCTCTCTGAACATAGTCCCTGATGAAGTGATATCTAATCTCAATGTGCTTCGACCTGTCATGAAATATCTAATTCTCAAAGAGCTTGATGCAATTCTGATTATCACACTGTATAACTGTAGAACTTAGCTCCATATCAAACAAATCCACGATCAACTTGCGAAGCCACAAGGCCTCAACACTGGCCTAACTGGATGCCATATACTCAGCCTCAGTAGAACTTAATGCCATGGACTTTTGATTCCTACTGAACCACGACACAACTGTCGAACCCAAGATGAAGCAACAACCGGAAGTGTTCTTTCGGTCCGAAACACAACCTGCCCAATCTGAATCTGTATAGCCAACCAACCCCACTCCACCAGATCTCCTATAATCCAATCCATAATTAGCTGTACCTGCAAGATATCTCAAGATGTGTTTTGCAGCAGTCCAATGCACTCTCCTAGGCTCCACCATGAACTAACTGAGAGTGTTCACTGCAAAACTCATATCTGGTCTCGTGTTGACCAAATACATAAACGAACCAATCAACTGATGATATAAGGTAGGGTCCACCAACTCTCCCTCTCAAGCATGAAGCTTCACCTAGTTGGTGATCATGGGTGTCGACATCGATCTGCAATCAGTCATTTGAAATCTCTTCAGAATATCTGCAACATATTTTTCTTGCCCCAGGAAAACATGTCCATCCTCCTGCCAAACCTCCATCCCCAAATAGTAATGCATCAGTACAAGGTCTGTCATCTCAAACTCTAAAGCAAGACCCTTCTTGCATGCATGAATTAGGTGCTCTCCCCCAGTAATGAACAAGTCATCAACATACAACAAAAGAATAAGTGGAACACCACCAACCACAATGTAGTATAGGTTGGGATCCGCTTCACTCTTTTGAAACCCAATCGAAAGCAAGTAGGTGTCGATCCTGGAATACCATGCCCGAGGGGATTGCTTTAGACCATATAAGGCCTTTTTCAGCCTGCAAACATGAGTGTCTCTCTTACATACCTCAAATCCTTGTGGCTGCTCCAAATATACCTCCTCGTGTAGAAAACCGTTGAGGAAAGCGGTTTTCACATCCATTTGATGGATCTTCCAACCCATCTCTACAACGATGAAGATCGCTGCCCTGATCGAAGAAAATCTGGCCATTGGTGCAAATGTCTCATCATAGTCAACTCCCTCGACCTGTGAGAAACGACGTGCAACAAAACGAGCTTTGAACTTCTCAATACTGCCATCTGTAGCATGCTTTATCTTGTAAAGCCATTTGGAAGTCACAATTGACTTCCCCTATGGTCTCGAAACCACTTCCCACACCCCATTCTTCATGATGGAGTTGTACTCCTCCATCATGGCATCTCTCCATACCTGGTGTGTGGAAGCCTCTTCATAAGTATTAGGAACAGTATCACGCAAACTGGTCACCTGTGCCATATAGCTAGACAATCTCTCAGGTGCCTTGCTCTCCCTGACCTCCCTCTTGGGCGGTCCAACTGACTCCTCTGCTTCCTTCATCAACTCCTTAAGCCCACTTGGCTTTCTCTTCCTGGAAGAAGCATCCTGTCTCAAACTCTCCTCAACCTCCTCATCAGACATCTGTCTCCCTGAAGAAGTATCAACAATCTGAGAACCTGTCCCTGGTGAACCTGTACCTGTACCACTCGAACCTGAATCACCTAAAGGTGTCATCTGTGAACCTGAGATCCGTGAACCTGTCCCTGTGCCAGATGTACCTGTGGACTGAGCCCCTGTAATTGAAGAACCTGTAACCTGTGACCCAGTCACACCTGAAACCGATGACCCTAAACTCTGACTCGCTGAACTCTGTGCAGTCACCTATGTAGTACCCTGCCGATCCTCCATCTCAGAATCAAGAGACCTCTTGGAGGCTTTCTCCTCCTCAAACTTCACCTCCCTTCTCACCACAACTTTTGAAAAGCCTTCGATGTCTCATCATAACCAACAAAAATACCACGCTCACCTGTAGCCTCCAACTTTGTCCTCTTCTCAGAAGAGACATGAGAGTATGTAAGGCAACCAAAAATCCGAAAGTGACCTAGCGCTTTCCCTGTGAATGTCTCCTCATGAGTTTTACTCCCCAATGCACGGTGCAGACTCCTGATGAGAACATAAACAACAATACTATAGGCCTCTACCCATAGAAAGAAAGGAAGACTCTGATCATGCAACATGGCTCTAGCTGCACCCACTATAGAACAATTCTTCCTTTCAGCCACTCCATTCTGCTGTGGAGTGTAAGGAACAATCAACTGCCTCTTTATCCCCTCTTGTTGACAATACTCATCGAAAGCACGAGAAGTATACTCACCTCCATTGTTTGACCGAAGTACCTTGATCTTCTTTCCTATCTGGTTCTCCACTAGAGCTTTGAACTCTTGGAATCGAAGCAAGACTTTCTCTGATCTCTTTCTTCTAAGGAAATAGATCCAGGTCTTCCTAGAAAAGTCATCAATGAAAGTGATGTAATACTCATATTTTAGTTAAAGAGGCAGATGACATGGGACCACACAGATCTAAATGAATCAACTGAAGCACTCCCTTTGATCTGGAATCACTGCTTGGAAAAGCTGTCTTGGTGTACTTTCCCAAAGCACACCCTCTACACATACCGCTCGACTCTGTGCTAAAATCTGACATACCTGTCGTCATATCTCTCATCATTCTCAAAGCTGGATGGTGAAGATGGGCCATCCTCCTGAGCCAAAGTTCACACAACTCACTGCTGCTCTGAGTGTGTGATAGTGCGTGATGTGGCTCGAAGAGAAGCTTGTACAGATTCCTGCATCTGATTCCAATCACCTGCGAATCAGATGGACCCGCTCCCTTGGGAAAGATGTGAACTTTCCCATCAAGAACATATACACCGAAGCCTCTGTCCTCAATCATGGAAACTGAAACAAGGTTCTTCTTGAGCCCAAGGACATACAACACATCCCTTAGATACATAGGTTGCATGGACTCCCTCTCAAAGCGGACAGTCCCTTGCCCAACTGCACTCACCGCTATGTCATCTTCCAATACAACCTCCATCTCCAAGTCCAACTCTGACATCTCTGTGAACATGTCGCGATCACCTGTCATATGACTGGAAGCTCCACTATCAATGTACCAAGTGGAGGACATAGTGGTGGCACTCAACGAATGCCCAACAATCATGGAATGCTCCATGTGGTCCTCAAAATCCCTGTTGGTGATAGAATATGCTCTCTCAACACCAACACCTGCAAAGAGAGGAAAGTCTCTCTCAAATCTCACTGCAAACTCATCAATCTCCACTGTAGCTGCAGTCTGCTGCTTCTTTTTCTTTTTGTTAGGACGCTATCCAACATAGTGTCCCATCTTCTGACATGCAAAGCATTTCACTTTGCTCATGTCCTTCTTCTCTCCATCACGCTGTTTGGCTCCCTCCTTGGAACCCTTCTTGAACTTTTTCTTCTTCTTGCCCTTCACTGCTAAAGCAACATTCTCCTCCTCATCCCTCTGATGTGATGAGTTGCTGTGTATGAAGCCTCTCCGTATCTCCTCCTGTGTGAGATCATCCCACAATCAATCCCATGTGGGCATGTTCTCCCTCCCAATAATGGTCTGAACAAATACGGTCCATTGCTGTGACACTCCATTTAGTGTTGTACGCACCATCTCAGGAATATCTACCACCTCTCCTACAGCTGCAAGCTCATCTCTTACCTATGTGATCTTGGTAAGATATGATGCCATGCTTTTTTCCCTTTATCCATGTGCACACTCTTCAACTTCTCTCTCAATACCATCTTTTGGTTTTCATTGGAACTCTAATAAAGTTTTGTCAAAGCTGTCCACATCTCAAATGCATGGTCTTTAGCTGAAATGTGAGGGATCACATGATCCTTCATTACATCAAGAATGACCCTTCTTGCCCTCATATCCTTCTTCATAAAAGTTACCTTATCTGTTGCATCAGCAGCTACTACTACAGGATTTGCTATTGTCTCATGAACTATATCCCATAGTTCATATTCTTCAAATCAAACTAATTCTAGCCTTCCAAGCAAGCTGTTCAAGACTTCTTTTCTTCAAACCCCAGTGTCTGAATGTTTAAAATTCTGAATCTTTAATGTCGCTCTGATACCATGAAAGTTTTTGATAGTTTCCCCAACCTGGTTTCAAACCTTTTGGTTTCTTTGCATGGTTTAATGCCCAACCCTTCTATGCATAAATTTTATGAAAAATTTAACTTGATTGAAACACTTGAATACCTTTTTCTCAATTTTAAACAATTCAGGAATTTTCTTTTTGAACTGGAAATTAAATACTCAGATATTCACACACATGAAATTTAACACACTTATTTTTTACCAACGGTCCAGGGTAAAACCCCCAAGGGAAAACCTGTTTTTTGAGTGAGAGAGATTTTATTTTTCTTCAGTAAAAATACAAGAATAAAATTCAGTAGTGCTTATCAATTTCTAGTCTCGAAATTTGAACCTTAATGCTGAAATTTCTTTCTCGAAAAACGTGCCAGACAGCCTTGAAATTCGTGTTGGTTAACTGCTTTACAGACAACAATTAATATTCTGATTTCTACCTTGAAAAACGTGCAGAATCCGTATAGTACAGATTTCTATCCTTTGCCTTGAAAATAGTGCCAAATCCGTACAATACAAATTTCTGAAATTCTGTGCAAAATCTTCCTTGATTTTTGTGCAAAATCTTTTTTGAAATCTATGTAGAATCCTTCTCGATTTTTGTGCCGTATGGTCCTCGTTTTCTGTGCCTTTTTTGCTGGACAGAAATCTCGAAATTCGTGCCAGCCTCTTTTCGAAAATTGTGCAAAATCTCTCTTCTTGATTTCTATGCAGACTATCTTCTCTGGTTTTTCTCTCTCCTACTGGTTTAGAAATCAATTCAAAACCCTCATTCTTTCTTCTTCTCTCTCTCCAAAATTCTCTTCTGAAGATGAACACAATGAATGAACGTTTGCCTTGCCTTAGCCTTTTTGTTCATGGTAACTTCCCCTGTCAATCTAACGGTGTATATCCTATGTATATCTTGTTTCTTTTTTGTTCATGCTAACTTTCCCTATCGTTTCTTCTATTAAGCCCAACTAGGACAAGATTGAATACAACCATAGCAAGAGGCTTGAGCCAAATGCTTCAGAAAATATGAAAGAATATGAGAGGAGAAGAGAGAAAGATTTTAGCAGCATAACCTTAGCATGAGAATGAATGAATAATGAGGGAGGGGAGACCTCCTTTTATAATTGAAAAGATCCCAAACCCACTCCTAAATCAAGGGTCCAAAACCTAGATCTAAATTCTAGCTCTCCTCCACACTTAGATCTAGGTTTGTTGACTTTGCAGGCCATCCACCAATCATAAGCAAGGGGGCCTCTTCAAATCAATGGTAAAAAAGATAGATCCAATGTCACAATGAAGCTTGACCCTTAGATCTAGGGTTTCCATGACTCAAGTGGGGCCTCCTTTGACTCAAATTTTGATTTTTTGATTTTTGATTTTTTATCTTTTATTTTTAATCTTTTGTTTTATCTTTTATTTTATCTTTTATTTTTTATTTTTTATTTTTAATCTTTTATTTTATCTTTTATTTTTAATCTTTTATTTTTTAATCTTTTATTTTTAATTTTTTATTTGGGGACTCCTTTGACTCAAATTTTGATTTTTGATTTTTATCTTTTTATTTTTTATCGTTTATTTTTGAAAAAACAAGAGGGGGGCGCCCCACTTAGGAGATCTTCAAAAAATTATTTTGACCATGGGGGGGGTTATTTAAAAATAAAAATTTACTATGCCTAGCCACCCCCCAAACTTAATTACCATGGCCTTATTTGATTTTTTCCTTCAAAATCAAATAATTTAATTTTTCACCCTAGGAAATTAAATTAATTTTCTAGGAAAAAATACCTTGTCTTCACCAAAATTGGTCTAACTTCCTAACCCATTTTCAGAATGACATGGGATTTGAACCAATGGCTTAGAGGGTGTCATAGCATTTTTATTTGCATTCATAGCCCCTATTACAAAATCCCAAGGTTGAAGAAATTACATTATTTCATTAAAACTTAATTAATTAACCACAAAATGGTAAAGTTAATTAATTAGAAAAAAATAAAAAAAAAATTAAAATTAAAATCCTAACGAAATTCTGCAAGACTACAAGATATGGCTAGCATGGTCATGGACAACAACTTGAAACCTTAGCCACCTCATGAGGAGATTATTGACATCGCATACACGTAGAGACTATTGAAACACGCAGAGGATACTCATCTTGTTTTATCCACGAATTGTCTCGAGGTTTTTATTTTTGAGTCTGTATTGAGTTTATACTTCTTGACATTGCATGCTACAGGAACAGACATTAACATAATGTGTATAAAATTCATTGCTGAGTAGTCCAATGGAAGAATAACTGTAATCCAGCCGATGTAGTACAAAATAATGGCACGAAGTACTGATGACTTGAATAGAGCAGTGATATAGCTTGAAGGGTTGAGTGCCAATTGAAGTGAGGAGCAACAAGATAGAGTGGCAGATTCCCAACTACAAGACCGATTACAAAGGAAGATCATGTATGTTACAGGGACATAAAAGTGTTGCAGCAGCAAATGAAAATGATCAGAGGGAAAGTTAAAGAGCAACAAGTACAGGAACAACATTAGGAGGCTTTGAAGTATGCTATAGTAGCAAAGAATGGCTTCAGGAAGAAAGTGAAGAAGATTGACAAGCAAAGGGTGGTAAGGTGTTGCTTAGGAAGATTGGTGCCATTTTGATATATTCACCCTTACATGAGTAGACTTTGCATATTTTATCTCTAATGGTTTGGAATCATAGTTTGAAATGTTAAATATATATTTTTCATTAAAATTGTAAAATTTTATGTTTTTTTTTAATAGTCTAAGTCATTGAAATAAAACTGCTTCAGTTCATTGTCGGTGCCGGTTCCGGTTTGAGTTGACCCTCCACTGGTTCAAGTCTCGGTTCCAAGTTTTAAAACATTGGTTATAAGTAGTCTTAGAGTTTCTTTGATGGCGTAAAAACTTAAAAGTGGATACAAAAGCAAATTAAGCAGGACCAAGCTTAGAAAGAATAACATAAATGCATTGCTTTTATGGCTTAGGATCTTGCATTCTACAACTAAGAGTCTAAGGGTTTTGAATTAAGACAAATATTCTTGAATGCAAGATAAACCACATGGATTTAAAGAAACCAATGGATTTTCAAGCTAGTGACCTCGAATCTCGTTGTGTTTACCAAATACGGTTTCCAAATTTTCCCAAGCCTTATCTAGTGTGTCAATTCCTTCAAGGTGGAATCACAAGTCATTAGAGATGGATATCTCGATTAATTCATGGGCTTCATCATTTTTATTATCCCATTTTATTTTCTTATTGGCACTAGTAGGGGTAGTTTCCTTTCCAATGTAATCCGGTAAGGTCCCCTACTTCATAGGACATCCTTCGTATGGGCTCTCCATGAGAAGTAGGAGCTATTGGTAAGCGGAATATCCCTTGGACTGACCGTATTATAATGTGTAGGTAATATGGTTTCAATGCCTATTTTTTTTAGACATCCAACTGCCATTTTAATTCGGTAGTCGTACATCATTTCTTAATGCCTCACCCCTTTAACCTTTCTTCCACCATTTTTTAATATATTTTTTTAATTGGAATTTTATACCTAGCTTGGTCTAGTCACCTTATTACAAAAAATTAACCTTTGGTTCTAAAGTCATTTATAAAAAATTTATATATATATAAAAGGGGGTGGGTTCCATAAAGAAAAAGGAAAAACCCAAGATGGTAAGCAATGATGAATATACACAAACATTAAACCAATGAAGAGATGGAGTCAATGACTTGAGACATTGACTGGTAATGTTGAAAAAGGGTCAAAAGAGTTAGGGGGGAAAATATATAGGTTAATAGAAGAAACACATAAAACGTTCCCGGATAGAATTGACAAGCTAATGGAGAATTCTGAAAAACGATGAGAGGAACAATGAAAAACACTATTAAGAGTAAGAAATAAGATACAATGTTAGGGATGAAACAATGAAAATACGTAATGGTCATAGTGAAAGGATTGATGAACTAACTAAAAGGGTAGATCCTTTATTTGCACAATTCTTAATCCACCAAAGATTGCCACCAAGCCCAAAATTGCCAAACACTAATTCCTAGAGATATCTAGATAATACAACATCTAAATAAAATCAAAATTGAGATACCTAAATATGATGGATTTGAATTTGAAGGGCTATCATGTGCGTTAATAAAATCGAGGGAATTTTTTATATGAACCAACTTGCTAGTGAATTAGAGAAGATATCAATGACAATTTTATATTTAGAAGGTGATGCTTATGTTTGGATCACATGGTGGTCCAAAAAAGCTAGTGGTTTTTCAATTAATTGGCAAATATTCACAGAAGATGGCCTTAAGAGGTTTCATGACAATGAAGAAGATGCCACCTATAATAGGTTTTCCCATATACAACAATCAAGGACAATCTACAAATATAACCATGAATGGGAAGGTCTTGCAACTAGATTTCCCAGTCTAACAAATGAGTAACTACAACAAAAAAATAGTGGATATAAAGCAAGTAGAAGTCTAGAACCTAGAAAAGGAGATCAACATAGTTTACAACTCAGATTCTAGCCGTGATGAAACATCGCCAAAAGTACCGCTAGCATCAATCTCATGTACACTACCAAATAGCAATGACAAAGGATCTAATTCTTCAAAGGAACGAACACAAGAACCACCTAGGAGGTATATTCGAACTCATCTCACAGAAGTTGACAAGACCCAAATTCCAATAAAAGGGGAAAACAAACCTATTTATTATGCTTTTGAGGACAAAGCAATCCTTGAGAGGGTGGCAATGCAACAAACATAAATATAAATATAATGATAATAATAACAATAATATTGATAAAAATCCCGAGGGGTAGTTTAGTTTGTTGGAGTCCAAGATCGTAGTTGTCGAGGTCAGAGGTTCAACTCTCACGAATACAACTCTTTGGGTTCTTCGAGGTTAGGATCCCAAAACTGGAGTTGATTAGGGCCATGCCCCTTTGGGTGCCCCCCCCTAGAATTATTACCGTGGATGTAGCGAGCCCTAGTCATTAACTACCGAGGTTGTGAACCACGCGAAAAAAAACAATAATATTGATAAATATTAAATACATTAATGAAAAGTCAAAGGGTATATACCCATTCACCTCATGACCAATCAATGCATATTAGTATATTGTCATGAGGCTCATTGTAAGCTTATCATTCGATCAATTTATATTATTCAATAAACTAGTACTTGCAATAGTGGTTGGGTCTAGGTGCAAGTCTTGGGTGAATTTGGTGGAATAAATTCCCCTGAACTGCAATGACTTGGCCAAAGTCTTGCTTTCATAAGTTTGCATTGTTGTTGTAGTAGCTGCGTGAGACATAATCTCACAAAGTCGGCCTAAGAAATAATAAATTAAATATAATTTCTTTGAGAAATAAGTCAAGTTGGCCCTAGTACAACAACTAAGTCGTCCCAAGTTGAAATTAGGTTTTTTAGTAAGATAACAATATAAATAGAGGGCACTTCTCCTCATTTCAACACACAACAAGTAAGTTCGCCTTTGCTACTAGGATTCACTACTGCAGCTACAAGAGGAGTTTTCTGGGGTTTTCCACCTTTGGAGAAGGTTCTCTTATCGGGTTTGTACTACTACTAACTGGAAGTACTTCTATCTCTGAACGATATAACTCTATTGGAATGGCGAGCTTGTGGGAGACATTATTTTGTCTATGGCTGGGACATGATCATTGATAATCATGGTTAAATGAGCTCCACATTGTTTTGTTTTTGTGCTTTGTCTTTCTTTTAGTGATCTTGGTTTTACAACTATCAAATTCTAACATGGTATCAGAGCGGTGTTAAAAGAAGCCATTGCCGAAAACTAGGGCTCCATGTTATGGAGTTTTTTTCCATCTCAGATAATTTCGGAAGGAGCATAGAGCAATTCACCCTCCTAGGGTACATCTTTCTGTGGAGGCCAAATTCAGTTTGGTGAAGTTTCATTTTTTGACCTAATACTATCGAGTCAAGACCTAGGGATCCATAGATCTAGCCCTTCTTCCCTTTGTTTTGGCTCATTCTTATCTTCCTCCAACATGCCTTGGTATGGCACATCTATTTGTGCAAGCAGACTTCAATTCTGGAAATTTTCATTTTTGGCCTCTTCTTTGTCGGAATTGGGAAACTAGGGTTTCTAGTTTTTAGCCCTTCTATCCATAGATCTGGGAGAAAAGGAGGTGTAATCAACTCACTTTGAAAAAGCACATTTCCTTGATTCTGATTTGCAAGTCTCCACACATCAAATTTGACCTAGCTCCTGCTAGGGTTTCTGAAGCAATTTTCAAGTTGCAGTTAAGAAGATCAACATGAAGGTTGAACATAGACTTGATGAGGTTTCTAGGTCTAAGGTTCCCATTAAGACTACTGATGAGGAGATTCCAGATCAAATAAAGGAGGAGGATCTCTCTCATAGAGAGTGCTTCAGATGTCAGACGTTTGGTCACTATGCTAAACATTGTTGTAATTCAAAGAAGAGAAGACACCCAGCCTCAACTGTTGATTAAGAAGCTCATCATGAAGGAAGTCAAGCCCTTATAGTTCATGGTAAGGGAAGAAAGTTTCTTGACAGGAAAAACAAAAGTAGAGGTTCAAGTCCTATCCCAGGACAAAAGAAAAACAAGAAACTTTCACAAACCCAGTGCTACAGGTGCCATAAATATGGACACTATGCTAGTCAATGTCATGATCCAGATAAAAGGAAGCATGAAGTCTTAACTACCGATGAAGACACTCCACATAAGAATTCAAGGAAGGATGATCTTGAAGAAAATATAGAAGAATTTCAGCAGGAGTTCCTCTTCTAGTAGTCCTCATATTGAGGCGATGATATAAAGATCCAGGTGGCGATGGATTCCCAGTTAGAAGATGAAGATCATTGGACTCTTCTAGGAAGCAGTGGGAGCCCACCTACAAAACAATTAAAGATAAGTATTTGATTTTACATGCTCTAGTACATTAGATTTGGTTGTTTTTGGATATGTTTTATGCAGATCTTTATTCCTAGATTTAGGAAGTTTGTTGGGCATGTGACATAGTTCTTTTATTGATGTATAGTAGGCTCATGTAATATTTGTTATGATTTAGGCCATAATGTTGCCCAACACTTCATGGACCTCTCTTGGATGACATCTCCTTCTAACATGCTTAGAGTAGTGCACACTCTTGATGGTATGTTATAATGGAGACTGCAAGCATCCAAATAATAGCCATGTGTGTGTTACATTGAAGCATTGGCTAAAAGATGCCTACATACCTCGATGAACTATTCTTATTGCATTGAATAAACTTGATTATGCGATTTTGCTAACCATCTGACAGGATTTGACTTGTAGGGAAAGGACCATGTGATATGGCATACAGGGATAGATGATGAGAGTTGTTCTCAAGGACAATTGACCTCATTCATGTTAAGAAAGAACAGATGGATCAGAAGCATAAATCCTTTAGAAGCATGACTCTTAGCCCAGGAAGAAGGATGACTTTCAGTTGAAACAGTTAAGTAGAAGTCATGACTATTCAGTAGTAACAACAGATAGATGAGGATCAAATACATGATCCACAAGCCCAGATGATCTCATTGGCAATTCAAAGCAGAAGGCTTCAATAAATGTTGGTCTCTCTACTACAATTTTTTGTCTCTTTGTCGATTATGGAAGGCAGTTTTCAAATTAGTCATGAGAGATGGATCCTAGAGGATGAGAGTTACTTAGTCAATTTTTGAGGAGAATAGAGAGTTATCCCTTAAAATGAGGATCTTGGCATACTGCATCAATTATGGATGGTGTGGCAGAAACCTGATGAAGTCTTCCTAAGTTAAGGAAGAGAACAGTTGAGATCTTGAGCAGATCGAGCATGATGACTGTGGGTACACTGATGGTGATGTTGTTTTGGTCCATACAAGACAGTTGAATTATCCTTGATGTACCTGGTCGTCACCAGGATGGATTCTTACATCGTATCTATGGATTCTCCAAAGAGGGAGCATGATGATCAACTAGAGAGGGAGCAGGATGCTCAGATGTAGAGGGAGCAAAACGCTCCAGCACAAAGGAGGACTCCTGGACACCCTAAGATGCGGTGGGGAAACTAGCCTCTTGATACTCTCTCTCAAGTACATGAATTCATCCATGTGATTTATTATTTGCATTTCATATATAGAATAGGGCAAGACAAAAATGTTTGCCCTGATATACTTGATGCCTCTACTAGATAACATGTGTGTAGGACTATAGTCTCTCTCAGAGAACTCTATGAGCAATATTATCCTGATCACTCTGTGAGGAGTGAGGAGATCTCTTGGGCATCTTGAAAAAGGGACGGAGAGGCTGGTGCACATTAGTACCTGTATGACACTCTACTCCCTGACACTCCCCGACACTCTGTGATGGAGTGGGGAGATTGGTTCCATGATTATACCCCTCGTTAAGAGGGAAGGATGAATTCTATGTGAATGTTTTGTCCTAATGTGAACACCTATGATTCTATGAACACTCACGATGATTCTTTGTGAATTCTTGAGTTCTGGGTAGACACCTATGGACAGTGATGGTGATTCTTTGTGAACTCCCGAGTCTTGTATACACACCTATGGTCACATGAATCGAGTTCTTTGTGAACTCCAGTTGGTTACGTAAATCGAGTTCTTTGTGAACTCTAGGTGGTCACGTGAATCTAGTTCCTTGTGAACTCCAGAATTGGTCACGTGAACTGAGTTCTGTGTGAACTCCAGTTGGTCACGTGAACCGAGTTCCTTGTGAACTCCAGTATTTGTCATGTGAATCGAGTTCTTAGCGAACTCTAGTTTTGGTTACGTAAACTGAGTTCTTAGCAAACTCCAGTTTTGGTTACGTAAACAAAGTTCTTAGCGAACTCCAGTTTTGGTTATGTAAATCGAGTTCTTAGTGAACTCCAGTTTTGGTTACTTAAACCGAGTTCTTAGCGAACTCCAATTTTGGTTACGTAAATCGAGTTCTTAGTGAAATCTAGCTGGTTTTTCGTGAACCAAGTTCTTAAGTGAACTCCAGTTGGTTCTGCTTGAACCAAGTTCTTTGCGAACTCCAGTTGGTTATGTGCGAACTCCAGTTGGTACTGTTGGAACTCTAGTTGGTTCTGTGCGAACTCCAGTTGGTTTTGTTGGAACTCCAGTTGGTTCTGTGCAAACTCCAGTTGGTTCTATATAAACCTGTGTAGGCTTCAGAATTGATCTTCACATCCAACATGAAACAAAGCTGGCTCTGTGGAAGACATGTGATCTTATATCCAGTATGCAAACGGACTGGCTCTGTAAAATATTCCATCTAGTATGAAAAAGGACTGGCTTTATAGTGGTACACCCAGCATGAAACATGGCTGGTTACTGTACAAATATAGCAACCTTTATGGTTGGGAGATTTATGGGTTGTAGCCCATACATATATGATAAAAGTATCACATAAAAGTTATGGCCCTTGTGAGTCCTCATATGATTGCGGTCCTTATGGATATTATGAGGAGGTTGTAGTCCATGATGTGGCAACGACTCACTAGCAGTGATAGTCCTAGTGAGTTCTTTGGGTTGTGCTAGTGTACATATGACTTCCCAATGTACTGGGAAGAGTTGTGGAGCTAGTGCATGTTCTCCGATGAACTGGATTGAGTTGATGCATGTAGATTGATAGAAACTTCTTGACGAACCAAGATTGTGTTGGAAGCCCTTCCTTATGTTATAGAGATGTTCGAGATCGCTGTGATGTACTGTTGATATCCAAATGTGTTCCAGTTGATAATACTGATGATGCCTCCCTGGCTAGGAGAGAGTGTTGTTATAGTAGCTGCGTGAGACATCATCTCACAAAGTCAGCCCAAGAAATAATAAATTAAATATAGTTTCTTTGTGAAATAAGTAAAGTCGTCCCTAGTAAAACAACTAAGTCGACCCAAATGAAAATTAGGTTTTTCAGCAAGAAAACAATATAAATAGAGGGCGCCTCTCCTCATTTCAACATATAACAACAAGTTCACCTTTGCTACTAGGGTTAGCTACTGCAGCTAGGAGAGGAGTTTTCTGGGGGTCTCCACCTTTGGAGAAGGTTCTCTTATCTTTCTTGGGATTCGTGCTACTAGTATACTACTATCCGGAAGTACTTCTATCTTTGAATGATATATATCTATTGGAAGGGCGAGCTCGGGGAAGACATTATTTTGTCTATGGTCAGGAGATGATTGTTGATCATTGTGGTTAAATGAGCTCCACATTGTTTTGTTTCTGTGCTTTTTCTTTCTTTTAGTGATCTTGGTTTTACAGCTATCAAATTCTAACATGCATGCATGTGCTTGTGTTGACTGAAGCATCCATAATAGAAAATGGTAAGATATCCATTTACCCCCCAATTCAGCCATTGATGAAAAGTGCAACAATTAGAGTGTCTTTAAGATTGATTTCTATGAAAACAAAGATTCAGAGGAACAGGATTAGGACGGGAATTATTTAAGAAAATCCATTCAAGAAGATTATAATTATGAAAAGGATGGGGTAAGATTAGTAATGATGTCAATGCTCATAAAAGAATTGTCATGACCCTTACTCTATGGAAAAGAGAAGAAATCACAAATAATGAAACAAGTTACTCTTTGAGAGAGAAAGTGAGGTACTTGCTCTTTTGAAAATGTTGTATAGGTTTCAAGAGGAGGGGCAGAGAGAAAAGGACCTTGCTTCAAGCTTAGGGAAGGAACTGCAACCTTCAGACTAAGAAGCAGTTCTGTAGCAGCTTCAAGATATGGTTGGGAGGTCACCTAAAACCGGTCTTTATATTGTAAAAATGTATGCTTTAGTATGTTCTTAAACTGTACTATATAGCATTTGGTCCCTTTTATATTGTTCCAACGCTAGGGATTAAAGAGTTGTGGTTTTCTTTCACAGGTTTTAATGCACAAGATCTAGCAACACTTGCAATGAAGCCTCATCAATCAGAATCACCCAAAATAAATTATTTATATACACCAACACAGTTTGATTAACTTCTATGGACAAACTTGGCAATGTATAGATAATCAGGTTGGATCTAGTCAAAATTATGAAAGACTTCCGTATAAGGTGAAAGACTGTTATGCAAAATACATTTAAAGGGAATTATTTGATGAATCTTTATCCATCAAATAAAATTATAGAAGAAAGGTTGTCACATCCAAATAGCAGTTAGACTGTTAGAACCTCTGATTTTTGGGACAGTTTTGATGGAATTAGATCGACTCACGCATTTATTGGGTTGCTTAGCTGAATCAGAAGCTCAAGATCTATGTTGTTGGAAGCGGGGAGCGGGAGCGGAGCAAAAAGCGAAATTTTCAAAAGCTCCCGTTTTAAGAGCGTTTTTTGTATAGTATATATTTGAACATATTTTGATGGATTTCCGATTTATATCTAAAAAACATGTATGATGTTGAATTAGCTATAGAATACATGGATTAAACCATATAACATCAATATTCTAGTAGTTATAACTTATAACATTATCATCAAATGATCAACCATAAAAAAATTTATAGGAGCTTGGAAAAGAAGGGAGGTACCATAACATTGTCATCAAATGATTAATTTAGTATAGGAGCTTTTAGTATAGGAAAGGAAGGGAGTGCGTCGGGAGCGTTTTGGGAGCTTGCTTCCAAAGGAAGCGAGCTTCGGGAGAGGGATCGAGGGGGTGGGGGGCGCTCCCACGCAACATAGTTCGAGATTCTTGGTTTATATTGGAACGAAATAAAGAGAATTCAATCCCTCTTGATAGATTCACTGAGAATGATTTCATTCTAGGTTCTAATCTTTTAGGATTACTTCTGGTGGAGTTTCCACAGGAATATTTGGTTTGATTTTTTGACAATCCACATATACTGCTAATGGATGTCTTGCAATCGATGTGAATTTCTCTATATGGTATAGTGTGGTGTGGCATGAAAATTCTTGATTGTGAGAGGATGAGAAGAGGAATTGACAAAAGTTTGAAAGATAAGGAGAAAAGATCTTGAAGTCAGAAAGAGGAGGAAAGGGATAGCCTCTGAAAGGTATCGTACTCTGGAGGGAAATTGAAAGGATGAAAACATGGTAACAATAAGTTATCAAAAACCTGATTCACAATTCTTTAACAAGCTTTCACTGGTGTTGCCTTGTTTTATTAAGGTACTAGTAACTAAATACTAAAAGTAAATTTATCCTTGGAAATGTAAGAGCATGTTTCTTGTAAAGGATAACTGTAAAAGCATGTTTCCTGTAAAGGATCTCTACGATACCAGTTAATGTCTGGATTACTTCTGAAAGGCAGTTGCAATGTAGCATACTCAACCCTAAAGTTAATTTCAAATGACAACTATAGTCCTAAGTTAGATGAAGTACATAAAAGGCAGGACTATGAAAACATGTTTCTTGTAGGTATATTTTTCTAGTTTTGGCTTTCTATTTCAGTATATCTAATCATCTTGATTGTTGGTCAGCTTTCTTTTGGTTATACGTCGATAGCCTGTGAGTCATGTTCAACTCCTGGCTGATTAAAAGGTAATGTGTATCCTAATTTGGTCTTGTTTTTATTTATATAGAGGATACTGTGAAAGCACTGGAAGAGAGACCTCAAGAGGAGGAACCACTGCCTGAACCAGAATACGAGGTTGCTTTCCTCTGCAGAACGGAAGGTTGTGGACAGATTTTCACAGAGGCTACAGCTATGAGGAAGCATGCCCAACAACATATGGAGAAGCCATTAATCTGCAGCAATGAAGGACGTGGAAGGGTAAACATTTACTGTGCCACATAGCATTTTTAGTTCAAACGAAACTGTTAAAGATTTATGTGTCGCTTCTTCTTATGTATGAAATGAAAAACCCACTGAAGAATGTGGTCTATGTCGAGACAATTTTGCAGATTACATCCAAAACACTCTAAGATCTGGCATAGATCTCTTTAGTCCAACACATTTGAATCCTTACAAATATTTTAAGATGTCTTATACTAACACATTTGATGTCTTACAGAAATTTCCAGATGTCACTAAGCAGAAAAAGCATTTACTAATGCACTCTGGTGAAAAGCAATTTGTGTGCTCTTTTGAAGGTTGTGGTAAGGTGACTCTCTATTAATATATTTCTCACTACTTTGAATGAATTGAAACTGATGAGAAATTTGAGTACATGATTGGTACAGAAACACACTGGACAAGTGAAATTCAAAATAGTGTTTTGTGTGGATTCCTTCAGTTTGAATGGGCCATGGATGTCTTGAAGATGCTTTATCTTTCTTCCTTGAGGAAAGAATAACAAAGTTTTCTTGTTTTCGTTTATGTTTTTGTTTTTATTTAAACTCTTCATTTGAAACTACTATAAAAGCAACACATGTCACACGTGCTTATAAAATTGGTTGTTTTCCAGATAAACAATATGAGCCGAACAAAAGTTTGCTCACACACATACTACCAAAATATTTGGAATAGTATATAAAAATCCATTTGGATGAAAGAATATATGTATAAAAGTATGAGATTAAGATATGATTTACATTTACATTGTTAGGGCTCTATATAAGCCTTATCGTGCCTTTTCAAATGAAAGGGTACATCACTTTACTTTTTCTAATTAACTAATTAATCATTATTAATTATTAATATATATAAATATTAATAATTAATATTGATATTTAATATTTATATATTATGTTATATTTTTTATATAACGCAATAGTATGATATCTCTATTTTTATGCGGCATTCATAGGTAAAATAAAGATTTAGACCTATTGCTTCCTTTACTTTCCACAATTATCTACGACACTGTGGTTGTGGTTGTTACAACCTTAATTATTATTTGCACACAAAGCGCAGAATGAAGGCACACAAAGTGCACAAGAAATAACATAATTTTATGGTTATCAATCTCACAAAACTGTTAGAATATAAGGCTTACATATGCAATCAAATCACTCTAGTGCCTTAGGTTATAAAAATTAGGGTTTGGGTATTATTAGCTTTTAGGGTGACCTCTCAAACTCTTTATAAGACAAGTGAAGGTCATTGTAGTAAATGCACTCATTAATCATAGTATCAATGAGTCTTTTGGCAATCTCTTTTATGTGCATTGTGATGTATCATGTAACCCTATGCAAGGTATTTAGCTCTTGTTACATGGTATTAGAGCAGAAAGATCTACAACCCATGTCAATCAGGAGTCAAGCTGCCACAATGAAAGAAGAAAGCAACCATTTGTCCAACAACAATTGCCAATTGAGAGCCACCAAGTTTTGCTACTACTCATCATTAGATTGCCTGCATTGTATGCCCATCCGCAATCATCGTACAACATGCATTGTACATCGTAGATTTCAATCGAATGATATTCTTAGGGGAAAAGTTAGACAAACCACATGCAACTATTGTAGCTGTTGTTGAAGATCCACTGTATATTGACAATGGTGATGAGCTTGTTGAAGAAAGGGCCTTCTACGTATTTTAGGAACTTCACACTTTGTATATAGGAAGGGATGTAATTTAGATACAACTCAGTATGGATGGTTTCCTAGATAGTTCGAGAGATTCATAATTCGAGAGTTCGGAGAGAGGGGATCCGGGAACTCAAGAATTCAACTTGGGAGCTACACCTTTACGAGGCTTAGCTTGACGGGGCTCTACCTAGCCCAAAAAATCTTTTCCAAAGACAAAGCTTTTGAAGAATGTTTGGTTTTTGTTTTTCACCTAGCATGTGTTTAATTTAGTAAATTTTGTTTCTAGCATTATAATCCTTAAGAGGGGGTGTTAGAATATAAGGCTTACATAGGAAATAAAGTCACCTTAGTGACTTAGGTTATAAAAATTACGGTTTTGGTTCTTATTAGCATTTAGGGTTTTGGACAAATAAGACCTCTTGAACTCTCTGTAAGAGGTGTGAAGCTCATTGGAATAAATGCAGTCATTAATCATAATATCAATGAGTGTTATGCCATAGTATCTTTCATGTGCTTTGTGATTTAACCCTATGTAGGGTTTCTAGTTTTTGTTACAAAAGCAATTAAACTTTTTTGTATATCTTGAGAAGGATCTCATTTTACTATTGTTGATGGTCAAAAAGTCAAAGGAATAGGAAGGTTAGTTGCCAAAGGATTTTCCCAAGATGAAGGAATTGACTACACTGAAACCTTTGCACATGTCGCCAAAATGAACTCCATCCACCTTGTTCTCACTCTACATCACATAAGTAGGAGGTCCATCAAATGGATGTCAAATCCGCCTTCTTGCATTGAGATTTGCAAGAAGAAATTTACTTGGAATAACCTCCTGGCTATGTTCAGAACGACTCTAGTTTTGTTTGTTTCCTTAAGAAATCCTTCTATGGCCTTAAGCAATCTACTCAGGTTTAGTATGCCCAAAATTCACAAAATTCATCTCCCAATGAATATCCAACACAGGAACGATAACACATAGTAATCCATAGAAGTCAAATAAAATATATTTTGAATAGAGATGACATTGATAAGATATTACAATGATAAGGCATGTATGTAGATTCCCTAAAGGGGCACCTTGGTGACTATTCATGAAGGGTTATGAGTCATGACCCTTAGATAAATATTCTTATTACTATGTATTATTATTTTATTTATGTTGATATTTGTTGCTCGGACAGGTACTTGTGCATAGGCTAGGTGTCAAGCATGTAGGAGTTGTCCATTACTTCTCTAGGTACTTGCTCAATTTACTTTGTATCTCTTTACCAAGTCTAACTTAGGAAAGGCACATTCATTAACTTAATGTTGGCTAATGACTAAAAGTGAACTTCAAATTAAGTTGCAACTGTTAATCTTAATTGAGGCTTGAGATCTAATCTCATCCATCCATCACTTCAGAGATTGAGGGTTAGGGTTTTTCTCATTGAAATGTTATAAAAGAAAGCCTAAGGAGAGGAGGACACACACAAGACACATAGAATGAGATCTCATTGTATTGGGTAGAGAAGGACTTTCATCTATGTGCAGGGGCAAGGTTCGAGGAAAGGAGCAAGGGGCTACAAAGGGATTAGAAGCCAACAAGATCGAAGGATAGGTCTTGAGGTATGATAGGCTATCATGATGTTTTTGTATTTTCCTCCGATGGGCCATTATCCTAGGATGAGAGCCTAGATTTTATCTTAATAAATCATTAAATAATGGCTTTCTTCGTTAAGGGTTTTCCAGGGTAAACACTAGTGTTAATTGTGATTGATTTCCTGTTTTATTTCTGCTACATTATTGCTTAAAAATACTAGTGTATTCTGTTTATAATTTTAGCAATAATTATTGAGAACATAACTCAGATTTGGTGTTTAGAAATTAACATGGTATTAGAGCCCTAGACTCTGAGAAGAAGGAAATCGTTTAGTAAGGGTTCACAAGAGAAACAAAAGAAGAGAGGAAACCATTGAGTGTGTAGTTGTTGGATGTTATACAGAGGTTCGAGCTCGTGGTCGCTAGAGGAGAGGGGTTGTGAAGGATCTTGCAGCAGATCCGTGGGTGCAGAAAGTCACGGACAAGAATTCAAGCATATGAGTAGGGGCGGACATGGAAGTGAGCCAACAGTGTTGGTGCCAAGTACATCAACCATGGGAGAGAGAGTTGTCATGGAGGCAATCATCTGTTGTAGAAGGATCCATAAGTAGAGGAGTCAAGAAAAGGTGAGACTTAACCGTTGCAGCAGTAGGCATAACATGTCGCTAGATAGGGTTGAGGGTGTTGTGGAGGTGGTCGACGACGGAGCAAGGAAACACGAGAAAAGGAGTTAGCAAGGCCGCATGGAGGGATACAATAGGGGACTCATACTCGCGTCGACATAGAAGTTCAAATCTTGGCTCGTGTGCTGGTTGAGGGGAGTACTGTGGTTGGGAAAGCATTAGAGTCGCTGATAGAACAAGCGGGTGATGACAGGAGAGGAGATGTGAGTCACGCATGGGATGCTGGTTAGGCATTGGCGCAAGAGCTAAAGTGCAAAGGAGAAGAGGCAGCTTGGCAAAGGGAGCTAGGTATGGCATTAGGAGCCAATGAAGGTAGGACTCAATTGTGAGGGGAGCAACTGCTAGAAAGGCTACCAAGCAGCCAATCAACAAGACCTATTGCTGACAGCAGCCAAGGTAGAAGGAAACCTCCAAAATAGAAGGAAGCTGCTAGAACAACCACTAGGTAGGCCAAGGAAGTTGTAGGAAGGCTCGTGTAGGCCCAATAGAGCCGTTGGGCAGCCTAGAATAGTAACCAAGCATCGAGCAAAAGGATTCGACAACCCTAGACAGACCTCAGGTAGACTGTACCATAGGTTGACTTCTTTACTCCAATTCATCGACTTCCTTAATTGACAATGATATTCTAAATCAAATGGTGCCTCAAATTGAGACACGACTTAGCTACGACAACACTTTGAAATAGTGACTAGGTAACAACTTCACAAATCACAAGTAGTGGGTTACTCTATCTCGATGATATCTAACCTCTAGCTTTGGTGGCTATTTTTTGATACAATGACTATGTTATTAAGGAAACTTTCTTAAGCTTTACAAGCTTTGGGCATCTATGGCTCATGGCTCCCTTTACAAATCAACCTTTCTAAACTTGGCCATGATGAATGGCAATTGACCTTGGACTTTGGTATTACTATCATGCCTTTGTGGTTCTCTAGATCATCATCCTATGCAAGAGAAGAGTATAACACATGTGAGAGATACACATATAACACAATATTATATCATGAGTAATTGGTGCACATATTACAATGAAGTTCACCTTCTTATATACCAATGTTCATTGAGCAAGTCATTTTTCACTTATGAATGTGGGATAAACTGCTTTACACATAAAGTGAACATTAGCCCAACCTAACTTCAAAGTGACTTTATTACATAGTAAACCTTATATTCTAACAATATTGGGTGCAAGGATAAAATTCTCCCAACAATGCCTCAAGTTATTCATCTTACAAAATTTATTTGAAAGCCATTAATGCAATTTATATAAAAAATAATGTCTTGCTAACAAAAGTTAACGAATGCCCCACCAATGCTTTATGTATGGACTATTATCACATATATAGTAGCCGAGCTACCATATTCTATTTTTCAGACACAGTACATTTTTCAGCCAGATATCTTACATATGAGATGAGCATTTTTTATGGATCATGATTATATTTGTGGACTATTGAACTCTCCCATGTCAGGACTGAGTCTCAGGACACTCAGATTTGAGGATCGATGTAGCCATTTATGTCATTTCAGAGCAGTCATGGATGCCCAGTGTTATATCAGTACTTTCTCATTGGATGGATGGTGTTTCAGATGGATTATATTGCATGGTTATGACTCAGCATTTTATATTGTGTTATGGTTATTATTGCTCTTATACTGATTCTTGTGACATGTATTGACTTGTGGTATCATGATCTGGCGGTTATAATTATATGGACTTGGTTGTATCTTATACTATGTATGGATGTCCTTACTCTGACTGTGAAGTTCTTGATCTATACTCATTGGTTTTACCCTCCTTAGGGAGAATAGAGGTAGTCATTCCCACCATTGTTTGGCTTGCTAGTGTTGGCTCCATCATTCATTGTCTTCACCCATCCATTACCTTCCAGTTTAATTTTCAACCTGACTGACTTCTTGACTTATGGCATGGAGGACCTTTTTCCTCGCTAGAAACCTTTGTTGGACAAGCCTCCCTGTTTATATTGTGTCTCGGCTCTGAGTTGGTGACAGAACTTGCCTTTGGTAAGTTGGATTGTATGCCTAAATCATTCTGGTCGGTTGTCCCGATGTTTGGCACTGTGCAGAACTCCCCCTAGTCACTTGAGATGTTGGCTAAAACTGAAAGCTCATGTACTACTTGTATTGAAATATTGAATATGCGCCCATGGAAAATGAAAATTGTAAAACTGTGTTTCTTAACATATGTAAAAACGGCAAGAGCAATGAAATGCTAAAATACTCCTCGAAGAGTATAAGAAAAGGTCCAAAAAAGCAATGGTTAAAAATATGCTATATCAAAAAATTGCTAACCTTATTAAAATAAATGTCCCAGATGAAAGCTGCGATTAGCTGTGCTTTTAAGCACTGGTGAAGTCCCAAAAGGGTCATATAGGCCAAAAAGGCCATGGAATAAAAATGATGATCCTAATGAACTTGGATCAAGCTTGATGTAGACACGATGCCTAAGTTGAATAAGCACTCTCGAAACAACTCACCCATTTGTGAGGCACTGCCATTCCTTGTGTTGTTGTTTGTCTGACATTGGTTATAGTGAGTATTCCCTTTCCTTTTCCAAAGTGTCATGATTTTGAGTAGGATGTCATCCTTTGCCTTAGCCTTGTCATTTCCACCCTTCATCCTTCACTAGCAAATTGGCTACAACTATGAAGTGAGTATAGTCTTGAAAGTCCAAGTCTAAGTAATAATAAATAAAGCCTTATATATGTATTGGTTGATGTACCGCTAGTGAAATGAATGCTACTTGTTGTGATTGTTACTTGAATGAGTTGTAGAGCATGTCTTAACCTTTTAACACTTGCAGCGGATGGATATAGTATGAGTTATTATTGGTGTTTGATTGTTCACAGATGGTTATATTGTTTATTGGATATGATTGATGATCAGATAGAGACCTATGAGGGGTATGAGTATACACCTTAGATGGATTGGGACTCTCTGAGTCCAATGAGACAGTTTATTTCCAGTTTCGGGCACTTACAGATGTGATTAGGCTCACTCTGCCTTTCTGATGCAGTTTTTCTTCACAGATTGATATATTTGAGCAGGGAGATGTTTCAATTGGATTTCCTAGGGCATTGTAGGGGCATAGGGATGTGCAACCACTTGTTTGTACCATAGTTCCCCCATCTCGGAGAGCCTGGTGGGCTCAGTTTGGCAACGCAGGCACCTTAGGAGGCTGTTTTGGCAGGATCATGTTTCCCGAGGCAGATTAAAAAATGATTAAATGGCTATTGAAGAAATTGATTTGGGCTACTAAGGCAAGGAAATGACATGGGATGAGTCATGATGATGAGAGTGATGACCTCCACACCTTCTCCAGCAGTTGCAGCTCCTGATTGGGCCCACACCTATCTTTTGGGCATTTTTTATTGTTTTCTGGAGCTCTTTTTGGAGGCTCACAATTTCCTCAAGGAGGCACAAAAGTCAAAGAATTAAATTGTTATATTATTTATTGTGCCATGGAGACACCCAGAGGGAGTTAGTCAAACACTCCTTGGACCCACCATGTGCTTTCATTTATTTCTTATTGAGTGGGTTACCTTTATTTGGGTGGTTTAGTCCACTTTGGTAAATTATGGTTATATTGATCCATGTGTTGTATGTTGAGCTCATCTCAACCATTGATTAGAACATTTCATTTTTTAATCTTAGCCACTCGTTTTGAAAGTGGTTAGGATTTGGTTATGATTGAGGTTCTCTCATTTCTATTTAAGGGAGAGAGCTTCTCATTTGTAAGGGGTCTTTGGCTCTTGGATCTGAATAATAGAAAGACTTTTTTTGTGGAAATTTTTTTGGATCTGCTTTACATTTGATGTGCTCAAATGGTGATTAGCTAGTCTTCAGCTTCCTAGCATTGTGGAAATTCTCGTGAGATCTATATTTTCGTGGCTATCATTGTTTTGTCTACAGGAGGGCGTTTTGGCTGGAGCGTTTTTGTAGGGGGACCTCAACTCGCTCAGTTCTCTTCGTCTTGCATTAGGGGGTTTTCATTAGTTTTATTGTGATCTATGATTACTTCATTTTACTGTCTTGTAGCATTCAGTTTCTTTATTTTGTATGTGCAAATCTGATATGGTTGACGTTTGCTCATGCAGGATAGGAGGTGCTTTGGTGGCTTGGAGCTTGCATATGCCATAGAAATCACAGGGATCTTCCAAAATTGATCGGGATAGCAAAGATCGTCACTGTTACAAAATTCTACAAGCTTTTCCAAGTAAGATCCAACAGGTAAGTCTCTTCTTTTTCAGATCTTATTCCATTGTACCTTGCTTCAGTTCAACTTTTTCTGAAAACTCTTAAAACACTAAAAAACCTAAAAATCAATAAATCAGGGAATCGTCCAATCTTTTGCCAAACCATTTCTGGGTTTCATAGATCGGGCCTCCCCTTCATCAAATCAACTGAAACGCTGGTCAAATTCCTCAGTTTGACCTAGATCTGATTTCTAAGCAGAAAACTACATAACCCCCCACTGAAAAATTGACCTACTAGGGTTTTGAGTTTTTCTGAATTCTGACTTCACAGATGGATAGATCGGGTCCCACACAGCCTAAATCAACCCCAACGCTGTGCAATTGCTTGACCATTTGGCCTAGATCTGAAAAATTGACTGAAACTGCCCTAACGCCCTCACTGAAAACTTGATTTTTCCAGAAGTGATTTTTTCTGAAATCTGATAAGATAGGCTGATAGATCAAAAGCCCAAGCACTCCAGAACATCTCCAACGCTGTGCTAGTTCCTCCCGATTTGCCCTAGATCTGAAAAATCAGTTTTCAACCTCCTAGCCCCATCATCAGATTTTGACTTTTCTAGATCTGATTTTTCTGTTGATTTCCTGATTTGGGCTTATAGATCAGGTCTCCCTGACCTCTTTTCTTCCTCAACGCTGAGCCATTAGCCTCTCGGTGACCCTAGAACTGCAGATCTGTCCTCCTAAGCTCTAGCGCTAGCCATCCATTGAGCTGAGTTTCCTGTACCTTAGCTTTTCCGGACCAACTACTTTTTGGGTTCATAGATCAAGGTGTCTCCTAGGTGGATTCTCTGAAACATTTGTTTACTGCTGACTCCATTGCCCAATGCACACAAGGCACTGATCTCCTAGCTAGCGCTAGCCCCAACTTGGCCTCACTCTTACTCCTGTTTGCCAACACCTATTGATAACTCAAGTCACCCATCATTTACTGAGTTTGTTCCCGTGGTACTAGACAGTCCCAACTCTGTTCTTGCTCACCCTGTCACAGGTTACATTTCCCAAGACATCGGTCATCTCCATCAGTTGCTAGTACCTAAACCTTAGAGCTAGGGTTTCCATTTATCTTGCATCTTTACTACCCTGAAGCCCCATTTGATCTTCTTCTGGTGTCTAGGTCCGATCTCTCCTATCGGGAGTAGATTTGGGTCTCCCCCATTGTTGTCTTGGACTAGGATAACATAAAGTGAAGGCTGCCTTGATTGGCGTGACAACCATCCATTTGGGAGTCTAGGCAGTCGTGGTTCCACCCCTTAGTTGCTTGCCCCTTAACATCCATTCTGGATCCACCTCATGCAGGAAACTACAAGGCGGGTGATAACATGGACCATCTCAAAAGGAGAGGACATCTAGTGAAACTACCAAAGGCAATAATAATAAGGGGTACAATTATAGTTACAATTGCCTAGCAATCATTGTACCTTTTATCTTTTAGACATGCTATGTTTTTATTGGGCCATGTGCCTATGAATCAATCTATTTATGAATTGTGAAAAATTATCTAAATAAAACCCTTCAATGCAATTTATATAAAAATTAAATATCTTGCTAACAAAAGGTCTAAGTTGCCAGGAAACGTGGGTACGGGGATGCCACTTTTTGAAACAGGGTACTTGGGTACGTCGGGGGTACTATATATATTTATATGTGTGTGTGTGTGTTAAAATTTATAAAAATAAAACATTTCACACTCACATGATACATGCATATTTGATATTTCTAAATTCAATGATTCATATGAACATTCGCATTGAAAAATTGAAACATAAAATAATAAATTTGATAAATCATATGACATAGACTCATAGTAGATATCAACTGGAAGTCTGAAGTTATATTAATATAATTAACAACATAAAATATTATATGTCCATGACACCATGAGTTCAAACTTCATTGCCATACTACATCGAAAATTTGCTTAAAGGCATTTTTAGACATGAGAAAGAAAGTTCAAAACAGTAAACATTGAACATGAACAAGATAGCTGATTTGGCTTCCTCAAGCCATGTCATCAGCAACCTTAGGATCACTGTCATTAGCATCACTAAGGTCCTCTGTTACGTCGTCGCTAGAGTAGTGAACACAGTGCACTAGTAGTGAGAAATGCAGTGTTGCGCCGGTTTAGGTAAGGGCAAGGGCCCACATAACATGTGTTTTAGTGTTTTATTATTTAATTTTTAAAATTTTGAACTTCAAACTTTGCAAATTGACTCATCCTGAACAACGAGCTAAGATAAATTGTCAAATGGTTGTATCGACCACATACCCAAACACGTGGTACGACGTACCAAAATCCACGCGAGTACGCTATTTTCATACATGAAGTACCCGGTACGTGAGATTGGATTTGGGTACGGCTGGGGATGTACCATTGAAGTACCCAAGTACCCAGTACTGGTTCGTGTACCCGACCCCCCGGTACGGGTACCCATGCAACACAGCAAAAGGTAAATAATTCCCCAACAATGCTTTGAGGACAAAGCATCTCAAGAGGGGAGGAAATATAATGAACTGAACAAAGACAATAATAATGTGTAGAGTGATAGTAGTTACAGTCTCCTAGCAATCATCGTATCTTTTAGACGTACTATGTTTTTATCGGATCATGTTCCTATCAATCATCTATCACGTTATTTTTGTGTATAAATTTAGTCCACCATTACAAAATCTTTTGTATCCTTAGAAATATTTTTTTAATACACTGCATTGGTATTACAGGTCAAACTTTTGCGAAAATATTAGCTCATTGTTTATTTGTCAAAAATATTATGCGTTTTTAATAATCATGTTAATTCATTACCTTTGTTTCTTACCGCTCCATTGTTATCCTACTTTCTTATTTCTTCATCTTTTTTCGTATGAATGTTATTTGATTTTCTTCCTCATGCCATGTATTCTATTTTTTACTATTATGAGTTTATTGTATATTTTCATTTCAAATATAATGTCACTCTGTAATGAACATAAACGGTGTAGATCTATCTTAACTCTGGATCTATGAAGCACCAAGAGGGATCAAGAGGATCCCAAGCTAAGATGAATCTACATTGTTGTGTGTGTGTGCATCTAAGTAGCATGGGTACCTGTACCTGGGGGGAGGAAAACCCAACCAAAACTGCCTCTGTATAATATGTATAAGATATAACCCCAAAAACAGGTATTCTCCTTCTGTTCTGTCTCTCTCTCTCCTATGCGCTACTCAAGTGAGTGGGTATGTGTCCAAATAAGAATCACAACCCTCCTATTTATACACATTGAGCCAACTGACTTTTACCCTAAACAAGTCGGCCCCACTAAACTGTCTGGGCCGACTTCACCTAGGAAGACTCAAAACAATATATTATATTATTCTTTAGAGTACTAATGACCCGACTTACAATGGAGGCTTTACCTCATGAATCTATGATGACCAAATACAATAGTAACACCCCGCCGGAGGAATAATAACATCTCCCTTGGGTTACATCAGTAAAATACATTTAGAATATGCTTTGAAGTTACAATATTTCAACACTCCCCCTTAACGAGAAGGTTATTCTACTGACAACATCATTGTAGACTAGAGAGACAATATCTTAAACAATACATCGTGGTAATACATCTATACGTCATAGGAAGGTTTTACAATCAGTAACTAGAAGTCTAGAACAATTACTCTTCAATGTCTTCATCTTCTGCATCACACATTAAATAAACGGTTGGTTAAGTAGCTTGGTACATGTTGGTTCAGTTGAGTAAGATTGGCACAAGTTTCCTTATGTGTAGTTGGTTTGACTCAGTTTGGCTGAGTTGTACGAGGAGTTGGTTTGCTCAGTTTGGCTGAGTTGTACGAGGAGTTGGTTTGACTCAGGTGGATAGAGTTTGGTGGGCAGACTCAGATTGTCTGAGTCGGATGATTGATTGGTACAGCTGATTGGACAAGTTACCGATTCAGGTGTGGTGCAGTTGTTAGTTGATGAGCAGTGGTTAGTAGTGACAGTGGTTGAGAAGTGTGATACAGTTGTCGTGCGGTGATCAGTGACAATGATTGTGCAGTATAGTACAAGTGTTGATTAGTAAGTCCGCAGGATCAATGCAGTTGGTGATTCAGTAGTTCAATTTCTACCTTTTTATCTGGGTAGTAGGATGAGGCAAGGAAAGGGGGTTGTAGCCTCATTTCGGTTGTAACCGGAGAACTAGGGAGTCAGAGCTTCCTTTAAGTTGTATCCTATTAATCAGGGGATTGTAGCCTCCTTCCAGTTGTAGCTGGAAAATTGAAGTCATTGTAATAAGGGGGTTGTTGCCTCCTTCCAGTTATTTCTGGAAAACTATTATAAAGGCTTCTGTGGTTTTTCCCCCAGGACTTGGGTTTCCACGTAAAATCTGGTGTTCTGTGTTTCATGCTATGCGTCTTATGTGATGATGATAATAATGTTGATGATGATGTAATGATAATGTGATAATGCATATTATTGAATAAGTTGTTGATTGTTAAAAGTGGAAAAAGTAATAAAAGTTGTGCATACTAATTCACCCCCCCTCTTAGTGTAATTGGTGTGTCCAACATGGGAAGTTTTTTTACCTTATTTTAACACTTGGATTAGGAAGTTTCATCAAAACTATAGGGTGTTGACAAATATCCTTGGAGGACCAACTTTGAGATTCAAGGTAGAGGCAAGGGCTAGGAGGGCTTGCTCACTCTCCCGAACCATGATCCAGACTGGAGCGTGTTGGATTGCCCCCTAGAGTGCGCTCCCAAATTTTGGCAGTGCGCTCCAAGGGGCAATGGCATGCTCCCTGCCACTTTGGGAGCTCAACGCTTCGAATGACACTCCCGAGGAGGTGGGACCATGCTCCAGGAGCGCCCCAGGCGCACTCATACCATGCTCCCTTGTGTGCTCCTGTGGACGCCCAAACACTCCCAGAAATTACTTTTGTTTCTTTTTTTTTTAAACTTGGTGTTGGGTGGTTCCCTTTGGGTTTTCAGGGTTTAGAGAAGGTGAGAGAGAAATAAAAACTCCTCCCTCACCACTTCTCTCATTCCATTCATTTTTGTGTGCTTGAGCTTGGAGTGGAGAGCTTGTATGCTTGAGGTTTGAGCTTAGAGGAGACAACATAACTATTTGGTCATGCTGACAGTTGGTGGATAATCTATTTCATTCCATAAGTTAATGCAATTGCTAAATGGTTTGCATTTATAACTTTGTAATTGTTAGTAGCTAGATGGTTGATGCTTGAATGATAAATCATTAGTGTACTATGGTAGTATGTACTATGTACTAATGTACCAAGAAATTATGAATATTCATTTAGAAGTAGCATAAATATACATGTTTCACATATTCTGCAACTAATTTGGCATTCTACATGTTTTTTTATTACAAATGTATTTTTAATATATATATATATACGCTCCCGAGACGCTTCGCTCCCTAACTTTTTTGGAAAATGGCACTTTCAAGCTCCCACTCCCACTCCTGCTCCCGCTCCCACGCTTTGGCAACCTTGAGCATGACTCACCCAAGACTCGTGAGTACTCATGAGTTTGCTTGAGTCAACTCCTAGGACGAGTAACCAAAAAAGACTCGGCTCAAACTCGGTGAACTCGTTTAGACTTGGCTAGATTCGACCCTACTCGCTTGGACTCGCCGTGAAACACTTAGACTGGAAATAGTTTCTTCTCGACGCACACAACTCCTCCCTTCCGTCAGTTTCCATTTTAATAAGCTTTAATAACGTGTTGTCCCAGTAATAGATTGAGAAAAGATTTAGAGGATTAGTTGTTGTGAGCTTTGAAGGGAGTCTCCAACGTAGCATGAAAAAGTTAGTATGCGCACAATAAATAGATTAAGGTTTACCAAAGACTATGGTCTTGCTTTTATAAATCACGTTCTGAATTCCCACAATGCCTATTTTAAGTCATAGTGAAATTTGATATACCTTGATAGCTTAGTTGTTCAAACCAATGCCACTTCTCAAAAAATGTGCTAAAATTCATCTACTGTGAATAAACCCAATACTTCATTATATTTTTATTGTTTGTATGATAATAAAAAATATTAAAATGTTAATATAAAAAAAAATAAGAAGTCATACCATGACCAAATAATTTTAAATAGTTAAATTTTTACATATTTATAAATTAATATTAAGACGAAGCAAAAGGTATTTTAAATTTTACTTGGTTTTTAATTTAATTTTGTTTTGTTTGTACTTTTTCGTTATGTTGTATTATCATAGATAGTTTATGAGATGATGTTATGAATTATTGCATAGATTGTAGTTTAATAACTTTTATGGATTATTTGTTGAGTCTTGTCCCGAGTGTTTCTTTAGTCTTTCTTGAGTCGACGGGTCACATGCCAGCCGAGTCTTTGCCGAGTCCGATTTGTGTAATATTGACATATAGTACCCCTGATGCACCCAAATCCATGTTTCAAAAAGTGTCATCCCTGCCCCCATATCCAAGTTTCATGGCAACTAAGGTGTGCATTAATGCTTGGTATTCTTTTAAAAAAATTTCTACATTACAGTTTTTAATATTTTTTTCCATATTGACTTTATGAGCACAAACATGCATTATTATTATTATTATTATTTAAATAATATATTGGGCCAAGTTACTGCCACTTGTCACATCAACGTTAGGTACTGACATGACATACATCTCTGACACTGGATTGTAGAATCATAGAATGCACCTCACTTCTTTCGGTGCAATAAAGATAATTAATCATAGTTAATTAAAGACATGTCTATTTCCAACTGTCATATTCACATGACCCATCTTTTGAAATGTTATTTACAATATATATATTTTCACATTTCTATCATTTGAATCAACTCATATCATATATTATTTCTTCTATGTTGCATGGGGACCTGTCCCCCCCAAAATTTTTGGCGTTTCCTGCGTTCCCACATTCCGGGGACTTTGGAACTCCTCGAAAACGTCCCCAATTCATCGGGGACTCTGTTGGGGACTTTGGTACTTATGAGTCGTCCCCTAAACGTATGCATCAAAATTGGGGACTTCTCATGAACGTCCCTTGACCAATCGGGGACTCCTGGACGTCCCTCAACTTACACAATTAAAAATAAAAAAACAAAAAAATAAAAAAAATTAATTAAAAACCAAACCTAAACCTCCCCCTATTCCTCTAACCTGCAACCCCCTCCCATTCTCTCTACTCTATCCTACGTTTCTAACCTACACTCCAACTCACTGCACCTGCATAACCCTATGGTTTACACATCACTCCAACACTCTAGCACCTGCATAATCCTCTGCACTATGGTTCTACCCATCACTTTGCGTGTCGCTACTTGCTAGGTCGGCTCTCGTCTATAGTCTTGTGCATGACTCCCCTATCTATGGCTCCCCTTCCTACAATCCCACATGTGTCCCTCTTAGCTTGAAGAGTACAGCTCGCGGCCCCCTTTCGAATCTTTGGCTCTCGGCACATGCTCAAAGTTTGAGTTCATGGCTCAACACAGGCTCACATTCACAATGAGTTTGGCCCCTCTCAGTCACAACACGTTGTAGAGCACAGGTATTTCATATTTGATATCTCACATTTTTTTTTTTTGGTAAAAACCTCAGCACATGCTATTATAGTTTTATAAAAATATAATTTAGTATTTACAAATATAAATTTACTTGTTATTTAAATTTTGAAATGATTTATCTTTCATGTGTACAATGTCATAAATTTTTGTTACTGTTTTGACTTTCAAGTTTTAAGTTACTGTTTAATAGTTAACTTAGAAGTTAGAACTATTAAAGTTTCAGTTTTAGATCTTAGGCATGTATCTTGAGTCTTTACTATTTAGTTTTGATAATGGACAATACTTTATATTTCCTTCTGTAATTTGAATTTTATAATTAGTTCTACTTTTTATTTCAATGTTATATATAAATATATATAATTGCCGTCCCCAACCTGGCGTCCCCTGAAAAATTGGGGGTGCGCTCTAGCCATCCCGGAAACTCGTCCCCACATCCCCCGCGTCCCCTCGTCCCCGAGGCCAGTGCAACATAGTATTTCTTTCTTTTTGGATTTCCTGTTTTATTTACATTGGTTGTTCTTAGTTATTAAACATTATTGTTCTTTGTTATTAAACAAACTCTTCTTGCATATTTCCATATAAGACATTATATTTTGTTTTGCATTCAGGTCATTACACATCATTTCTATGTTCTGATTTGCTTACTCAACAACTTTTGGAACATTTTTTCATTACATGTTTGTTGATTTTTCTTTATTTCAGATTATTTACTTTTTGACATTTGTAGCTATAATTCAAGGAACTTTTTGCAGTGATCCTCTTTCTTATTCTTTATTATGATATCTATGAGAAGATAGATATCTTAGCGTCATCATATTGTATATTTTTTTCAGTTTTCCATTTTCCATGTAAATTATAATAAAAGAGTTAGAAGTATCCCACCATCAAACTTCAAAGGATTTCTTGTTCACAGGAAATCCCATTTTTCAGTTTGTTAAGGAGAGCATTACTATATGGGTATCATATTGTTATATGCTTACAGCCATGATTTTAGGGCTATAAAATGGAATATAGAGAATTAGAGAACACATGAGTATAATTGCACGTGTGGGAACCATGTTTCACTCTTTAATTTTGTTGAAATAAAAAGCACTAGCAGTAGTCAATGTTGAATCGCTTAATCCATTTTGCTTCACTGACCTAAAAGTTGGTAAATTATAATTTGAATGTTTTTCCAATAACAGTGATAATAGTTGTCTTTATTTCAACAATTTAGGAATTTGATACTTTTTTATGTATTTGATCAAACCGAGCAAAACAGGAATTTTCTCATCAGTGAAATGCTGCTATTGCATGCAGGTATTTCTCTCAGAGTTCAATTTGAACCAACATCTGAAAACACATTCAAAGGAGAACTATCACATGTGCCCATATGAAGGATGCGATAAACGATATGCACATGAGTCCAAATTGAAAGCACACATTAGGTCTCACCATGAAAAGGCAAGTAATCTCAAACTGCTCATTTTAGTGTCTGCTCCAATTAGGTCCGAAAATTATGAAGTTGGAATAGGGTGTTTGGTTATAGACTTTGAATTCACATTAGTCCATTTCAATTCAAATTCCATTTCCAAGAAAATCGTTCCATGTGCTTTGACAGCTTATGTGTTCTCACCTGAAACTTAATTTTTCATAAAACCGTCTTGATATTGGTAGTCAGTTAGGGAACCCATCTTTACAAGGCTCATGAAAGTTTGAATTTGTGTTATAAGAATGGTTATAGGTTCCTGACTTTCTAAACCTTCACTGATCAAATTTCTGTCAAGATTGTAGCATTTCTATTTAATTTACACATGTTTCAATTCGTTGCATATTTTTTCAATATCAGATTCTCCAGATTCAGCATCCCATTAGATGCTATAATGTTTCATGATTATTGTTCCAGCATAATAGCTGAAGTTACCTATAAGTACCTTTTCCAGTGCTATATGCCTTAAACTCTAAGGTTTTTGTGTTGTGTTGTTTCTTATTTTGGAGCACTTTAACTCTGTTTGAGTTAAAGTGCTCCAACATCTGAAAACACATTCAAAGGAGAACTATCACATGTGCCCATATGAAGGATGCGATAAACGATATGCACATGAGTCCAAATTGAAAGCACACATTAGGTCTCACCATGAAAAGGCAAGTAATCTCAAACTGCTCATTTTAGTGTCTGCTCCAATTAGGTCCGAAAATTATGAAGTTGGAATAGGGTGTTTGGTTATAGACTTTGAATTCACATTAGTCCATTTCAATTCAAATTCCATTTCCAAGAAAATCGTTCCATGTGCTTTGACAGCTTATGTGTTCTCACCTGAAACTTAATTTTTCATAAAACCGTCTTGATATTGGTAGTCAGTTATGGAACCCATCTTTACAAGGCTCATGAAAGCTTGAATTTGTGTTATAAGAATGGTTATAGGTTCCTGACTTTCTAAACCTTCACTGATCAAATATCTGTCAAGATTGTAGCATTTCTATTTAATTTACACATGTTTCAATTCGTTGCATATTTTTTCAATATCAGATTCTCCAGATTCAGCATCCCATTAGATG
>LPNX010400896.1:412032-443239 GCA_001517045.1 Pseudotsuga menziesii
TACCTATAATTACCTTTTCCAGTGCTATATGCCTTAAACTCTAAGGTTTTTGTGTTGTGTTGTTTCTTATTTTGGAGCACTTTAACTCTGTTTGAGTTCCCGGGGACAACCAATTCAAATACTATTAGCCTATCGAAATGTTGAAAACATCATTGGCACTTGGATTTTGTTCTCCAGTGTTATTTGGGCAGTATCGATAGCCAGACTTTAGTATTAACTGGTTCAATTGCACTCCCTTTGCTTGATATAATTCTTTAATACCTTGTAATTCTTTGGCTTTTCAGTTGTATTGTTTCTAGTTCTCTAGTTCTTGAACCTTTTTGAAATTCACGAGTACAACCGATTCAAGAATATAATGACACTTGAAAACAGTATTAGTTCAACTTGTATATAAATTTACTTATTTTTGTGATGGTTATTAATTGTTGCAATACAGAATTGCGTTCCCGATGTGAAATCAACTCCATTAGTTGAAAAGGAAAGTGTTAATCCAAGACTTCTTACTTCAAATGCTGGTGCTGCCACTTTGGATCGGCCATTTTCCTGCCCTTATGAAGGTTGCAACAAGTTCTACAAACACGAGTACAAGTTAAATCTTCATCTTAGAAGAGAGCATCCAGGCCCTACTTATGAAGAAAATGAAAAGCAGGTACGGACTAGCGATGTGGAAGATGAGATGGATGAGGGAAGCGAACATGATGAAAATGCGGGAAAAGTTGGGATCATAAGTAGTTCTGGTCGAGGGAAGCTTCGAATAATTTCAAAGCCGTCACCTGGATCAAGTTTGAAAAGAAAACATTCTAGTGTAGCTCCTGTTGATCTGAACATTAAAGCCAATCCAAAGGTACCTATAGGGAGAAGTGGGTTGTTTGCAAAGGAAGAATCTGAAGAAGACAGTGAAGAGACCGAAGAAGATAAAGAGGACACGGAGGATGAAGGCTGGGGTAACAGAATGAACATGGAAACAGAAGACGAGGATGATGAAGAAACTGAGGATGAAAGGAGCTAGTCTTGCTTTCTACATGGTCAGTGAAGACAACAAATATGAAACGCCTTGTTCTATTTATGAACATCGCTTAAAATATCTTCTTTTAGTAATGTTTCCCGGATAACCCAGCCAATAAAAGCTGAAAGAGGAACAGATGTCTGAAGCAAAGATTACTGAAGTAAATCATTGCTCAGCATATTGCTCATTAGTATGTATTGACTATGGTAATTATTTTGTAGAAGGCAATGAGCAAAATTTGCTTCAAATATGAGCATTTTTTTTTCCTTCTGAGTAGTATCAATGCTTTGTATTCTAGTATCAGTGATTGATAACGGATAAGTACATGTTATAATAAAATGTTAATGGAAAAACATCTTTTCACACAAAATGACCAGAGGCCGTTCACCTTCCTATCAGAACACCCATGATGTTTCTTTCTCTGACATTGTTTGTCATTTCTTGGCTTATATGGTGACAGTAGTCTACTCAAGTTTTAGAGCCATCACTTCCTACAAGTACTTAGTTTTCATTTTCTTTGATTGTAAGTGGATTCACGAAACCAATGTTTTGCCAACTATTACTATTGTTTTTAATTTGGTGACAGTAGTCTACTCACGTTTTAGAGCCATCACTTCCTACAAGTACTTAGTTTTCATTTTCTTTGATTGTAAGTGGATTACTGTCACGAAACCAATGTTTTGCCAACTATTACTATAGTTTCTAATTTGGTTATGATAGAAGCTTTGTGACTTAAACTGAAAGGGCTAGTTCAATCTTTATGCCCTCTCGTGATGATTTTCTTTGTTTATGTCAATAAGAATTAAGTTTCTTCTATTTTAGCCCTTTTCTAGAATTCTTCCCTGCCCTATTTATTATATTTGTTATCATTAACAATGAAGTATTATTGTTAATCCAAACCATGTGGCATGAAAATTAATATGAAAAACAATACATCTTTTGCTACAAGATAACATATTTTCTAGCCAATATTGCTTTATGGTGATGAGGAGGATTGTGGTATTGCATGCAGTAAAAGTGAAATTCAGGGAAAGGATACTGTAGTGTGACTTGGATGAACAAGATATCTTCATAAGACGATATCACTTGTAACTGATGCTAACTAGTAGGCCAGTTTACAATGATTGCAAAAAACTATCAAAGGTGTCATTTGATGCCATTGAGCCTCCTAAAACTGGTTGAGTGCTATTACTCGACAGAATACAGTTGCATTGGAGAAGTGGAGATTAACACGATGCTCCAATTTCTCAAGGAAACTGCCTAATAGCACGTAGCTACGGCTTTCAAGAAATGTGAACGCTTTATTGCACGGAATTGGAGATCGTGTTTTATGGCTTTAATTAAGCTATTCCGTTTAAGTTTTCTTATTACATCTTATTCTTACTAGAAGAGTAGTAGTGTCGGCATTCGATACTGATTTAAATGTTGATGACTCTTATTCTTACTAAAAGGGTGGTAGTGTCGGCATTCGATACTGATCTAAGGGTTGATGACTCTGAATCAGATGTTGTAATGAACATAAGTGTAGGATTGAATTTGTTTGTTTTGGTGATACCTTTTTTATATATAAATATATAAGATCTTTTTTTATGAAAAAAAAAAGGGGATTGAATTTGTTTGTATACATGGCTTTTTCGAGTAATATACATAGGAGTCTTCTTCGACTCCCTATCAACGAATTATTAATAAATATATCTATGTCCTTCGGATATCGCATTTATAGGCCTTGCCCCTCTTTTATATGGATACTTCATTAATGAACAATGTGGTTCATTATTACATGTGGTATCAAAGGAGGTTTGAGACTTGTCGGTAGCTCGTTGCCAACAGAAACAAAAAGATTTGGGCATATGGCCCACTATACAAGTTAAAGTTGGGTTACTGCTAGAGCAAAGAGAGAATATTGCTGTCGAGACCACTATGTTTGTTGAAGTTGGGTTACTGCTAGAGCAAAGAGAGAATATTGTTGTCAAGACCACTATGTTTGTTTGTGATTTAAACTAGCATAGTCACAAGTAAAGTGGCCGGTGAACGTTGATAGGCGTAACCAACCACTTAGTTTTGTAGAGATATCTAGCCTTTAAACAAAGGCTAAACATTAAACTAACTACCAAATCATTATAGTTATTCATTTATGGTATAAGATGAGCATTAAACTAATTGATATAAATATAAAACAAATACAATTTAATAAAAAAAACTAATATGAAAAAACAAAAGACAAAAACCGATATTCACTTAACTAAAGCTTATTTAAATTTTAATCAAGATGCATTTAAGCATAACACGATACACCAACCATGAAATGAATCATGGATGTCTAATTGTTACACTCGAGTTAATCTTGTTAATCCACTCAATAATCTTGTTAATCCACTCAAGTCCAGACATTGAAGAATGATTTACCGAAAAAGAAACATCTACACACACAATTGAAGTAAAAAATCTAACTCACTACAAATGAAGTTTTATCAATTAACAAATTAAAAAAAGTATCCTATGAAGATATGGATACCAAGGATACCATGTGAGATCCATAATGTTTTTTCCTTTCCTAGTGTTATTTCCAATCACACATTGCCTTGATTGTTGGCTTGTCATGTTCTACACCAAGAGCTGCGACAATGGTACGTTTCCTTTCCTGGTATTATTTCCTACCACACATTGCCTTGATTGTTGGCTTATCATGGTCTACACCAAGAGTTGCAACAATGGTACCACTTGAGGCACCTTGAAAATTTGTATTGAAGGTTTATCACAAGTTAACTTTAACTCAAACCTAAAATTACTATCGATGTCCCTATTAATGATTATGACTTTGTATTTAACTCATTTAGGGAGGAATTCTTATTAGGTTACTTTGTAGGGAGGTCCTACCTAAAGTTGTTCCTCTTAAATTTGTATTGAATGTTTATCGTAAGTTAACTTTAACTGAACCTAAAATTGAAGAAAAATGACATAAATATGAAACTTCTCATTCAGACATTATGTCAAACACTTTCAACAACTACGGGTTTAATTAAAGATTCACATACAATACTTTGAAATTAAAACCAGCTTGCTAAAATCCTTTCAAACATTGAAAATTGAACACAACTCTTTTTTGGTCAATCTAGACCAGGAAAATTCCCAACCTGGGAAAAACCCAAAGAAGAAATTATTTTATTAAGAAGAGTACACTCAGAAATTTCTTTTAGATGATTTTTTTTTCTTTGCCTTACTGAAAAAATTTCACAAAATTCATACTAGGAACAAACTACCTCGAAAAATATGCTGAAAAATAGTAGTGTGGCTCGTTGTACAACTTTCCCACATGTGGTGTACAACCTGTACGGTGTTGTCACTTTGTTGCCTCAATTTTAGACTCCACATGTGCCTGAAAACTCTATTGTACAATAAATACGATCTGCATTTAATGCACCAGTCAACTTCCTTGGGAAATGTTCCCACACATGTGGCTATAAGGTATATGGTCTGCTTCAGGATTCCTTGGAATGCGTGTTGCTGAGTTTTCTTGGAAATTGTGTCAATGTGCCTTGGAAACCCTTTTTCTCCTTCAGTCTTTTTCTCTTTCTCTTCTCGGTGGTGGTGTAATTGTCTTTTGCCCCTTTTTCATTGTTTTATACTTCAATTTTTTGAAGTAACTTCTTAACTACCCATCCAAGGGCTACGATTAGTTTACAAGATCTATGGTCTAAATTAAATGCACTTTTAATGATTAAATCACAAATTATTAAATACATTACTTAAGTGAGACCCACATTCATAAAATACAAAACATATATTTATTTACATAATAGTCACTTTTTACATAAATACACAAAGGAACAAAGCCTTTAATTCCTCCCCATCACACCCATAATATAACTATGAGGGAGGACCTTCAGAGTTAATTTTTAAACAAAAATTACTATTGATATCCCTATTAATGAACATGACTTTGTATTTAACTCTTTTAGGGAGGAATCCCTATTATATTATTTTGTAGGGAGGCCCTACCTAAAGTTGTTATTCTTAAATGGGTTAGAGAGCTTTTGGAGCCCCATGGGTGGTGGTATCTGCAAATTCATAGTCAACTAAGGTCTTCATTTAGTTTCACTTCACTAAAAAGGCTCATGTCATGGAGATTTTGAAGTGACCACTATAGATCTATAAGAATTCATTGGTTGTATTTTTAGTATTTATAAATCAACCAAGTAGCCTAGTTGTATTTCTTTTGTGGTTCAAATTTTGATGCCTCCCAATGATGTTTCAATCATCCATGGGAGTTTAACCTCAATAGATGAGTTTATTTCCCATGAACCCAAATGATTTCTTAACCCTAGGCATGAACACAAGGGCTATACCAAGGTCAACTTGTCCAAAGACTTGAAAGAACATGTGTTACTAGGAATGTGAGAGGGTGCATTGCCAAATTATGTAATGTCTCTTGAATGTGTTTACAACGCCAAATCTTAAATCATTGTATTTGTGCATGTTCATTCTTCTTTATTAATTTTACACACAAATGGGGTGTTGGTAAATAATTTGTTCAAAAAGCCTCAACCAATCACTCGCATACTTGGTTCAAGTGGAAAAAACTAGTTAGTAGTTTGAACTCCTTTTATGTACTCCTTGGTCTTGGTGAAAATGAAGGGGAGATGCATGACATTGAATTCTCAATGGAATGTTTGGGGTCTAAGTGACCTTGGTAGAAAACATATTGTTTGACATATATTTTTCTCAATATGTGGGGTGGATATTTTATAGTTACAAGTCGTCAAAATATTAGTTTTTATGCTTCATTCAATGTTTTTTTTTGTAATGTTGCAGCTGAAATTATATTATAGGTACATAAGATACAAAAAGACTTACAAGGCAGGAAGCCGGATCATGAAGTCTAGGAAGGATTTTCTCCCAACCAAGACCTCCAATGAGACCGGGCTTCTTCATCACAGACCAAATCAGACAATTTCCTTCCATCGTGCTAGTATTGCAGGATTTACAAAAGAGACCAGAGATTATTTCTGAACAATTAAACTGTAGATAGATGAAAAGGATGGCGAAGGAGAGAGAATACTAGAGACGATCCACCAGTGCTTCATCTCTTTCGGGGCTGGGCTTGTCTTCCACAATTGGGAAGCTCCCAAAGAAGTCTTCCTCCCATGCCTGAGAGTGGAGCTTGGGCGACTGGGGTTCAGTCTTGTTGCCAGTGATCTTCTCTCTAGAGGATACTTTTTTGAACTGTAGAAGATCGATGGTCGTCAACACTAGAAAATTGTTCATCACGGACGAATCCCGACTGGATGAAGCTCCAGTTTCTTGCATGGTCGGCGCTGCTGTAGAGGGCATGTAGACTTTCGACTTGTCCAAGCCTTTATAGAACAAGTTGTCTGGGACAAATGGGGGCGATGGCTCATGAGCCAGAGCGCTAGAATGTGGGGCGGCAGCTGTAGGAACCTAAAAGGTGACTGTGACATTCTCCATTGCAGCTCTGGATAAATTGGAGGGAGGGTGCTTGACTCTGGAAGAGCATCTCTCTAGGGAGTATTCCCCCCCACAAGGCTGGCATCTAGGTAGGCCAATTTTCCATCTAAGTGAACCAGGAGACCACGAAATTCCATGATCGAGGTGTTTGCAGCGATCCAATTCATGAGCACCTCCTCCACCAGATTACCCAACATATTCTTGAAAAGCCAATAGAAGTTTATCTGACTACTAGAATTTCCTGAGGTGAGCAATTTTGCAACCTGCGCCAACTCCCATTCTTCAATGAGGCTACAGACCACAGGCAAGACCATGATTTCATAACCAGAGTTGATCTCTTTGGATTTTCTCAGGTGTCCAGCCTCCCGAACTGAGGCATGCTTGCTTCCTCGACGAGGAGTACCTCGGGGCCTCGTCATGGAGCGATAACACAAGGCCAAGGATTTCAGAAACCAGTAGGTATCGGGGCACAACTAGGGAAACTCTATCACTAGAGGGAATCCGTGTGGGAAATCATGATGGAGATAGTTGACCCTGGAGCTATTTTAAGCTTCATTCGACGGAGAGGAGAGGGCTTCCCACGCAAGACTTCCATTAAGTCCCTGACTGTCTGCAGAGATTTCCATACTTTGTTGTACAACCTCCGCCTTTTCAAGGATAGAACTTTAATGGATCTGCCGTAGGTCATTAAGAACCACGATGTGTGGTCCGTCCTCAACTGTCTCTTCAAAGTTCTATGCAGGCGTTGAATCATGCATTGTACCATCTGCCTCCACCTGCATTAAACCTTCCGCTTCCATTTCTTGTTCATGCATTAAACCTTCAACTTCCATGTCTTGTTCATGCATTAAACCTTTCGCATCCACTTGTGTGGGAATTGAACCTTCCGCTTCTCCCACTTGTGCACGCTTTGAGCCATCAACATCCATCTATGTGAGCATTAAGACTCAGTTGTTGCCCTTGCTTGAGGTGGATCTTGGGCATACGTCGAGGATAGGTGGGCACTCGTCGAGGGTAGGTGGTGTCTGTCGAGGACTGTTGTTTCCAAGTGGGACCTGCTCAGAGATGTCGACAATTGATTGTTGGGGTGCCTCGTTTCTGGGAAAGAGTTGTTAGCTGTGCTGGGCTCCGGGTGAGCTGGACCATGAACCAGGTGGGCCTTGATTTGTACAAGCACCCGCATCCGAGGATGCTTCATACAATGTTATTTAATGTTCAATAGGGTTTTAATATTGATTCCTCATGTCATGATGGGAAGGAAAGGCTTCTTGATTTCGTCTCGACTTATTGGTGCACATATAGAATGGGGCTTTAAACCAATTCAAAAGGTTCTATGGGTTTTATTAAATCTCAAAGGCCTATGCCTCAGATAACTCAAGGGAGAAATGATTTATTATCTTCTAGGCGCCCCTTTAAACCATAGACAAGCCAACCATTAAGTAGTAGTTTATCTTTAACTACACAATGGTCTTCCAATCCTAGACATCTACGAAAGTAGGTAGATAGAAATGGTGTCATTCCAGTAAAGGTGGCAAAAGAATGGAAGAGGGTGTGCGATTAATCCCTATCATTGTACGAGATAACAGTTGTCATGAAGGAAATGTTCAAGGACAAATACCTTAGGCTTGATGGTTTCCCATGTGGATTCTATAAGGCCACATGGGATTGTGTAGAGTCAAAGTTTAGGATTAGGGGGGATACATCGTTGCCCATTTCAGAAACTGAAACGTAGCTAATACATCTTGGAAACGACCCTGAAACGTTTCCAAACCGTATCCAAAAAACATAAGTGTTTCCAAGTCGTTTCCAGTTGTTTCTTTAAACGTTTCCAAGGTGTATCCAAAAAACAAAAAACGTTTCCAGGTGTTTCTTGAAACGTTTCCAAGCCAATTCAACCATTTCCTAAAATGTTACCCGATTTTTTGAAACGTTTTAGTTGCTATAGGGCAAGTTTCCAGCTAGAAATAGTGATTTTTTTACATGAAAAAAATAAATAACCCTTAAGGGAAACCATAAATCTTACCCCTAAATTGAGCCTTAAAACTTAATATAAAGCATACAATCTTATAAATTAAGATCTAAACCCTAATCTTAAATTGACAAATGGAAATATGAATTTTTATGTCTCATGGTTTTTTTCTTGTATTTTTCCAAAAATGATAGGGGCTTAGTTTTGGTTCAAAAACCCACTAATGTGTGGACATTTTATTGCATCAAATGTTAGTGTCATATCCTAGTGTAGAAGTATAATGACTATTTTATTGTCTGTTTTCTCATCTTTTTTTTCAATTCCTTAGCTTTGTTGCAAACAAACCCTAATGACTTGCATATGTAATAAAACAACTTGTATATCAAAATTGAGACAGGTGCAGTTTCATCCCTACATAATAACATATTGCATTTTTTAAGGGTCAAATGAACCAACACATATTTCTAATAATCTTCAAATAGGGAAATTCTCCAAATGGTATGCATGTGATATTTTAATCTTATTTCAAGCATTTTTACCAGTATAAGCCATAAAAAGTAAACAACATATCCAAGAGAACGCAGTGGTGTCTAGAGATAGTGTTATAGCATAGAGTGCAATATTGCATGCCATCACACATTTTATTATATTGGTCAACACAAGCTCACTTATTTAGTGTCTAACCAATCCCCTTAAAACATCGTTGATTGAGTCAATTTTGATCATCCAAGTTAGTCCCAAAAAGTTAGACAACCCCATGAATTTAGGACATTTATGCACTAGTCAGTTAGTCAACCGCCCTCACTCACCTAGTTGATTGTCTAGTTAGTCAGTAGATCAACCCAAATACACCCTAATTGAGTCACTGACTTACCTTCAAAATTGTGTTTAATCACAAATTCCAACACTTGTTCTCATAGGTGTAATGAGTGTATTCTTTTATTAGAGATACTAACACTTGAATTCAACCCTTGAGTAATTTTAGGGTTTGAAATCGATGTTTAGAGGTAGTTGATATGTTCTTGATTGAATGTTTGACAAGGGTTAGCTTATCTATGGCACTCAATAGTCATGCTATAAGAATATTGTCTATGACAATATTTGAGTATGCTAATTTCAATAGTTATAAATGACATGACTACCTCTAAATTTAATTGATGAATGTTATTCTAAATTATGTATGTCTCATGATATTTTAGAATATATATATATATATATATATATATATATATACTCTTGCTGTCATTTCCGCTTTGTATCATATCCAACTTTTTTGAAAATTTTCCATATCCATTTCCCTCCCCATATCTATATATGTTCTTGGATATGTTTCAGTGCAACTTAATATTCAAACTTGTTGCAAGTTTACAAACAAGGCTTAAGAATGTAGTCTCTCGATGTTGAGTATTCATCAAGATCATTCCCAAGGGGAGTGACTTGGTGTTGATGACTAACATAAGGCCTTTTTCATTGCTCAACGCAATGTACAAGATTCTATCCAAAGTTATAATGCATTTGAAGCATATTTTGTCTAAGATTGTGACATTGATGTAGATTATTTTATTCAATGCAGACACTTTTATTTAGATCATGTTCATATTTAAAAAAATATTTGGTTAAAAGTTTGATATTAGGAGTATCATATTCTATGGTTTTGAATTTGTTTAATAAACTCTAATCAATATTATGTTTTATCCCGGGTCTCTTTCCATATAATGTTTTCCTTATATCAACTTGGAAGTATTGTCATAAAATTCCCTTTTAACTGCACAATTGATTCATCTTCTTCCAATTCCAAACCTTATGTAGATTTCTAATGCTTAACTTCATTTTCTAAGAATGCAATTTTCTTCGCAAGATATGTCACATATAGCGTCTTTCTGTCTTGTCCAAAGTGGCATGAGTGAGAGCAAGTCCAATTAATAATAAATCTATCAATATTGTAATTTTATGATGTAATAATAAGGCCAAAATCACTTCATCATGCTCGTAAGACATATATCATTCATTCAAAGTAAGCTTGCATGGATGACTTCATTATCACAATTATGGATGACTTCATGGTAGAACTGCATATATAATTTGGGATGGGAATTTGAGTTTAATTAATTGAGTAGTATTTTTTTCTTTTGATATTAAATTTTACATAATTGAATTAGGTAAGAGCAATTGTCAATATTATTAGAGATATTACACACTCACCTAGTATTTTTTCACCTATTTTTATTAGTCTCTTTTAAGGGGCCCCTGGTCTAAGGTCTTTCTCCCTTAAATGAGAATATTCTCCCCTAGGAAAGGGGTCACTTCTTCTTTAGGCATTACTTAGTTAGACTAGTGGAGTCTGGTCTTGCATGGAAACCTTAGTATCATAACTATTTTTTGCGTGCAACATTGGAATCATCACCCAGAAGGGGCTTTCCTCCTCCATGAGGATAGGGTTGCACTACACTTGTGCATGCTTGAGATTTTCTAAACTCTAGTTGTGTGCTAGCTAGTTAACTGTCAACGGCATGACTAGTTTGTTGAAAAGTTACCAAGGAAGTGTTGTTCACCTTGTGTTGCCTTGGGGTGGACAAGAACACTTTAAAAGGTGATCCCTAGTCATTTAAATTAATAAAGTGAGAAATACTTTATATTTTTAAAGTCACTTTATTAAAAGTTAAGTCATGGTTTATCCTAAGTTCATATTTAATGATAAAGTCAAGTGAGTGATTAATTAAAAGGGTCTTCACTTTATTAAATGACATGAGGTGCACTAAATGTCATTTATTATTTATTTAATGAGCATTTATTGTAAACCCTCAATCTAATCTAATCTAGACCATTAGATTGAAAGAGGAAGTTACCATGAACAAAAAAGGCTTGGAGAGAGGCAAACCGAATCTTTTGTTCACTTTCACAAGAGAGATTTTTGAGAAAGGAGAGAGCAAGAAGAAGAAGAGGGCAAGGGTTTGAAGTGATTTCATTTCCAGAGAAAGAGAAGGAGAGAGAAGGAAAATTCTGCAGGTTTCAGAGGCACAAAAACCAAGGAAGAATCATTCTTTTATTTCAGCAATTTCAGCAAGGCAAACAGGATGTTTTCAAGGGCAGAATTTGCAGTTTTGATGACAGATTTTTTCAGCATGTTTTTCGAGGTGATTTCTGCAGATCTCTGAAGAAAAAAAATTCAAGATTTTTTTTGGGGTCCGTACAGTCGTACATAATCAGTACAGTCCGTACATCCGTACGGAATCCGTACAGTCCGTACGGAACTGGCCGTACGACACGTTTTTTGGAGGCAGACTGTGTGCAGAATTTTTTGCGGGGCTGTTTTTCTGGCACGTGGTTCGAGAAGAATAAATTCTGAAATTTCTGCAGGCCATTCAAGGATTGATTGGCATGTTTACCAAGGCATTTGGTGAAGATAAGTACTGCTATATTTTTATTTAAAGTTTGCCCGAAAGAATAAAAATATCTCTCTCAAGAACATATTTTCCCTTAGGGGTTTTTCCTGGACCATTTTTGGTCAAAAATCTTAGTCTATAAAAATTTCATGAGTGGCTGATTTAATTTTCTGCATTTGAAAATTTGGCTGTTAGAAATTTTCTAAGTTTATAAAGTTGAAAGAATCTCAAGTGTTTCTAAGTTTTCAGTGAAATTTTTTTAATTTTTAAATGTACATGCATATTGGGGTTGGGCATTAAACCATATGCAGTGATCTGAACTTGAAACCGGGTTGGGGTTTAGCAAACCATTCAGGGATTGATTGGCACGTTTACCAAGGAATTTGGTGAAGATAAGTACTGCTGTATTTTTATTAAAAGTTTGCCTCAAAGAATAAAAATATCTCTCTCAAGAACAGGGTTTCCCTTAGGGGTTTTTCCTGGACCATTTTTGGTCAAAAATCTGAGTCTATAAAAATTTCATGAGTGGCTGATTTAATTTTCTACATTTGAAAATTTGTCTATTAGAAATTTTCTGAGTTTATAAAGTTGAAAGAATCTCAAGTGTTTCTAAGTTTTCAGTGAAAATTTTTAATTTTTAAATGTACATGCATATTGGGGTTGGGCATTAAACCATATGCAATGATCTGAACTTGAAACCGGGTTGGGGTTTGAAAATTTTCATAGTTAACGAGGATTAGGTGGTAGTTTCCGCCCGTTGTTTTCAGTGTCCCTCCACATCTCTCAAGAAGATCTACTAAGGTGCATTATTTCAACCATGCAACCATGCATTGTATATATCAGGTCTATCACTACCATTCTTTAATTCGGTTAATACAATTATTTCACTTGTTTCTCTATTATTCTCTCAACTTTGCAAGTTTCTTGTTCATTGTTGCTAGCTAGATTCTCCATGTAGGTTTCACTCCAATTTCACATGGTATCAGAGATCGCATGTGCTAGGAAGAAGGCACAATGAACAAAATCGAAGAGGCTTGAACTTTAAAACTTTTATCAATCAATTTCATCACATATAACTTTCATAAATCATACAAATGAATCTCATAAATATATCAGCCACATAAGTATATCAGTCACATATAAATATCACAAATACATTATCCACATAAATCATTCAACCATGAGAGACAAGGTATACACTGAGGAAACCCTCCAAACACGGAGGATGAAAAACCCGTCAATTATTTGAGTATGATAGATAGATTTGTAGAGAATGGTTTACAACACGTAAGCAAATTGTCGAATAAGATATATCACCTCGACAATAGAGAATATATTCGCTCATACAACTGTATGTCAAACTTACCAAGTGATTAACACTTTAATAACACGTTAATGATATGGATACAACACCAATATACTCTAAACAATTCGAATATGCTAAGTAAAACAACCACTAGAGACTCTAGTTTCTCTCCATGCATTCAGTAGTGCATACACAAGGAGGAGTATCAACTAGAACCCCCTCCTTAGCACTAGTGCCACGCTAGCACTTAGTTTTCTCCTACATGCACAAGATATGCGCCCTCCTTCCATAATTAGTATTTAAATAAATGTTGACTAACTTGAGCTGAGTCTTTTAATCTTTAATTGAATGTGAACTGACTGAACTGAACTCAATCATTAACTGATTGCATGACCACCAATTTAGGATTTTAACAGATTGTCTTTGGTGCTTTACAATTACTGTCATCCATGTTGAATTACTATTATTAAATTTTGCATGGATATTCTTAGTTAATTTATTCATGCTTTATTACAACTGAGGCTTAACTGAAGCCTTTACAATTCGAGTACTTGGAGGTAAATACAAGTAATTCGAATTCATGCTTTTTCTCTATATTTTATCTCATTATCATTAATTAATTACTGCATGGTCCATATGTGTATTGATTATTTATCCATCTTATCATATCATACTCAGAATAATTATTCCATACTGATGATCATATATATCACCCCAGGTCACATAGTCATATGCTAAAGTAATTCACTCTAGGGGTAGCTAATCCCTAAAGGATACTTATAGCACTTAATGACCATGACTCTAAGCAATATATCACATAGTATAACCACCTCAACACGTGAGGGCAAGGTAGGACTTGATGCAAACCACAAGTCCATTAGTCTTTGATGCAAACCACAAGACTCAGTCTTGATACAAACCACAAGACCATGTCCATAATTGGAGGTCCATCTCATAGGGTACCTTCTATGAGAATATGACTTGATGCAAACCACAAGTCTATAGTCTTGATACAAACCACAAGACTTTACAGTACAAGCATCATCACCTCAATCATATGAGGATATAGATAGGACTTGATACAAACCACAAGTCCCGACTTGATACAAACCACAAGTCCGAAGACTGACTCTCGATGTTGTACAAACAACACAAAATCTCTATTGCAAGTACAAAATTTGAAGAAATCACAAATAATGGATTTTCCATCATCAACCATTCCTACGCCATACAATTATTTCGATTGGAAGCCAAAGATTCTAATTCAACTCATAAGCTTAGGAGTATATTGAATAATGTTGGGAACATAAACAAAGCCTACATCCGCCATTGACAAAGAAAAATATTTAAACCACATGGACGAAGCTTTTCATCTCCTTTTCTTGACTATCTCTCCAAAATTGTTGTTTCATGATGAATCGTCCATCACTCCAAACGATGTTTGGACTTCTATGGAGATACTCTTCGAAAAACACTGTTAAAATGATTAAATCCAAGCAATTTCGAGAACATTCAAGAATTTTTTCACACGGTTCAAATCATTGTTGCTCAAACTCAAAGGATGCAAGATCAATAAATCAACACAAGAAAACCATTTAATTCTTTCTATCTTATCAAATTTGGGTTCATGGTATGTTTCCTTTGTCTTTGCATTTCACACATTAAGGATCACATCAGGTGCAACTTGGAAAATACCCAAATTGGATGCATTCATTGAGTCCCTAATACATGAGTAAGACAAGCTCATCAAGATGGGAACACTCAAAAAAATCAAAGCCCATTCATATGCTATGCATGAAAGTGGAAACACTATCTCCAAATTCAAGCAAAAATCAATCTGCATGAAGGATCTTGATCCAAGAAAGGGAGGCAACTTCAAACCCTCTAATTAATCTTCTAGATCGAAAGTAGGGAAAGGAAAGAAAGGGAAATCAAAGTGTGGTTATTGCAATCGAGGTTAACATCCTAAATTCTCTTGCATGTTTAAGACCATTCACCTCATGGCGCAAACACCGTTAACATAACAATCTTGGTGACTACATTCCAAAGAATGCCAAGTAGAAGACACAAGAAAATGCACCATGCTTTAATTGCAATTGATTCTTCGTCAAAGGCATGGATCATTGATTCAAGAGCATTACACCACATGGGAGCCACAAAAGATGTATTTTCATCTTTAAAATCATGTTGAGATCCTCATATTCTAATGGGAGAGGATTCTCTAGTAGAATTTTATGGACAAGGGAGAGTGGATCTCAAAAGTGGAAGTTTCAAGAATGTCTTGCATGTTTCAAAACTCTCTACAAATCTACTCTATGTTTACCAAATCAAACATTTAGGCAAGGGAAAGACAGTTGAATTCACCTCAGATTTAGTGACCATATTTGACATGGAAGATAACTCTCAGATTGTTGTTAGTGAGGTAAATCTTCAATCTAACTTGTACACATTCTCTGAATTTAATCATAAATATGATTCCATGATGCTACTATACCATGCCAATGATAATTGTATACTTCAACATAAACGTTTGGGACCTTAAATTTCAGGTACATGCAACTACTCAACCAACAAGGGATGGTTAAATGTTTTCCTAACATACAATTATCTAAAGGAGTTTGTCAAAGATGTTCTCTCGGAAAGAATCTGAAAGAAATATTTGAGAAAGGCAAGTCATGGAGGGCCCCATCCCCCTTGGAGCTTGTTCATAGTGATATCATGGGACCCTCCCCGCTTCCCCATCCTTCCTTAAACAAGGAAAAATGTGTTGTCTTTTATTGATGATTACATAAGGAACACATGGGTGTACTTTATCAGGTTAAAATCTAAAGTGTTTGATAATCTCAAATATTTCAAAGCACATGGAGAGAACAGTATGAGAATATGATCAAGATAGTCCACACAGATAACGGGGGAAAGTATGTAAATAAGAATATACAAAATCTTTGCAGTGAAGTAGGTATTTAGTTACAACACAGTTCCATACACCCTAAAAATAAATGGGGTAGCTGAGAGGAAGAATCGGTCTCTAAAAGAAATGGAAAGTTACATATTGCATGCAAGGTCACTTCCCTCTAAATTTTGGGATGAAGAAAACAATTGTTCCATGTACATGCAAAACAAACCTCCTCACACATGTGTGAAAGGAAAAACATATTTTGAAGCTTGGAGTGACATGAAGCCGAAAGTCACACACTTCCACATTTTTGGATCTAATACATGGACTTGCATACCTTCATAAAATAGGAAGGATGAGGAAATATTTGGAGCCTCAAAATGATAGAATGCATGTTTATGGGTTATCCTAAGATGTAAAGGGATACAGATTGATAGGTATTTCAATAAACAAGATGTCTGTTGAAAATAGTGTCTAGTTTGATGAAAGTCCTTTGCATGCACCTCAAGAACATGCACAAACTTATTTGCTTCCTCTTGTAGAGCTCTCGGAGATAAAGCATATTGTCACTCTTATAAGATTTCAGATCGAATTTTCGAATTTGATTTGGAATATGATGAGCATGCATGTGAAGATATAGATCCAATACCCAAATGGGCATAGTCTACCCTACATGCAACATGTAATCTTGTGGGTGCTTCTGCAGATCAGAGGAGGATGAAATCTCAATTTGAGGAAGCTATTCATGGAATCACAACTACATAACCTATAATTCCCATGCATTGCTACATGGTTCTACCATCAAACCCTCATTCTGAAATAGAGGATGTAAGGATTTATCCTTACATGTTGGATATTTATTTATAAATATATATTTTTGATAAATTGAATTGATGATCTTTACAATAAATTCATGTGCCATATATATATATATATATATATATATATATGAAGAGACACCTTTAAACAATGTGTCCTTCTAATGTCGACTTTTACATAAATAATTAATAATTAATAATAAAATAATAATATACTTTTGGTATATTACAAATATCCCGTTGTGAAAAGATTCGTCCATGAATATTCTATGAGCGTGTTGTAACTAGAATTTTTACCATGAATAATGGTGCCATGGTTTAGCAGTTCTTGAAATAATTGGTCGCTTTTCCATTCAAATCTTTTCATGCATATGATTATGTAGATAAACGAATTTAACAACTATATGGATTATTCTTCTGAGCTTCTAATATATTGGTGTTCTTTTGATATTCTAATTTGATGTAGATTTCTGATATTTCTGCATGCTTTGATATGGTTTTCTTAGTTGAAGCAACAACTATTAATAATGTACTTACTTATTGTTTGACGAGCTTGGCTTTAGTTTTTCTCAGGGAACCTTTTGATGTTGAGATTCTAGAACATCTTGAGTTATGGCCACTGGTAGAACATTCATCTCTTCATTTGTCACGACATCTTCTAGGTTTCGTTCTTCTACGTTATTCTGATTAAGGTCATCCTGGACGCTTTTATTTTCATCATTGCATTCGTCTACAACTTCAATTTTTTTATAATTGTTGTTAAGAACGACTTCATTTTTAATTGTATTTTGTGTTTTATTATTACAATCTACGTCATCGTCATTTTCTTTACAATTGATATTGACATTGTGATTGTTAATATCATCTTGATCTTTCACTGCCTCTTTTGTTTCATCCTCTTTGTTATCGTCTTCCTTAACAAGTTCTTGTTCTAGAGTTTCACTAGACAACTTTATAGATTTTCTCGATGTCATATTAATGTGCCTTATTTCCCTTGTAGGAAGCTACAACAAATTTTTGGAACTTGTGCATGATTTCACGTCTTATTTTAGGTCTTGTACTTTGAATGGTGGTTATGGTTAGACATTGTTTTTTGTGTCTTGCACTTCAATTGATGGTTCTTATCCTTCTTTATGTATAATGCGCTGAACCTTTTGTGAGGGGGACTGTAAGGCGTCATTGTATGTGTTTTTTGTTGTAACCTAGGTGCAGGGGTAGTTTTGAGTTGCTCTTTATCAATATATTTTAATGTTTCTTCCTGCTCTTCCATGCTTAAAAATAAATATGGCGTTACTAACTGCTTCTTCATCTTTCAACTGACTTGAGGAGTAGGACGCATGCGCTTCAGATTGTTCCTTGTCCACATGCTTCTGATATTCTCCTTCTCATTGTCGTATCATCAACGTTTTCGTTTCTTCAACTAATTTTAATGTATTTATGAAGAAATTGCACCACCACGTCGATATCCGATATTTTTGCTTCAAGCTCTGTGGTTTTTATTTCTTTAATCTCCCATTTTAAATCCTTTTTAACTTTTTTTTCAGTTTTTATTTATTTATTTTAAAAACCCTATAAACGCCTACATCGAAGAGCATTTGTCTTATACAAAATCTTTAATTTTGTTTTAATAATAATAATAATAATTAAGAATATTATTTATTACTATTGTTTTTATAAACTATATATATAGTTTTTTGGGGGGATTAAAATTTTATAACAATAATTATAATATTGGAAGAGGAGAATTTAGGGTTTAAACAAGATTATAATAATATATATTATTATAAGCTATGGTTTTCGAATATATAGTAATAAATATTTTTATTTCCTTATTCTTTTCTTTTTAAGTTTCTTTTCCTTTTTTTGCCAATTTTTTTTACTTTTCTAAACATCATGTGGTTTGCTTTAAAATAGCGTATGGTTTTACACCTTTTTTTGTTCCTTTTTCTTCTTTCCTTCTTCTAGGAGCTTCCTTGACCATAGGTAAACGGTAAAACCAATCTGATACCACTTGTAAGGATTTATCCTGACATGTTGGATATTTATTTATAAATATATATTTTTGATAAATTGAATTGATGATCTTTACAATAAATTCATGTGCCATATATATATATATATATATATATATATATGAAGAGACACCTTTAAACAATGTGTCCTTCTAATGTCGACTTTTACACAAATAATTAATAATTAATAATAACGAATAATAATATACTTTTGGTCTATTATAGAGGATGAAGGAAATCCTTATTAGGAAGGAACCATGATGAGGAATACAACTCCCTCATCGAGAACCAAACTTGGGACTTGGTTCTGTTTCCATCAGATCGAAATCTTGTCAGATGCAAGTGGGTTGACAAGATAAATAAAACAACAAATGTACTTATGAGTAGGTATATAGCATTATTGGTGGCCAAAGGCTTTCAACAAGTTCATGGGATTGATTATGATGAAACATTTGCTCTAGTGGCAAAAATGGATTCCATTCAGTCAACTCTCACCATTGCAGCAACAAAAAGGTGGGAAGTTTACCGCATGGATCTGAAGAATGAATTTCTTCATGGTGATCTCGAAGAGGAAATCAACATGGGGCATCCAAAAGGGTATGTACATAATTTAACACTAGTTTGCAGACTCAAGAAATCACTCTAGGGCCTCAAGCAAGCACCTAGAACATGTTGCGGTCAAAACAACTTTGCATGATAATTTTTCCATGATACTCATGGGTCTATTACACTTCTTTCATGATCTTGAAATCAACTAGGATGATTCAAGGATCAATATGGCTAAGTCAAAGTATGTAGGAGATCTCTTGGTAATATTTCACATCGTTGAATGTAAGCCAACAACCACACCTTTCTTATTTGGGGTAAAGCTCGAGGATGGTAGAGATACACCATTGGTCGATTGCACCAAGTATCGTTAGCTGGTAAGGGGTTTCCTGTATCTCACTCACTCCCATCTAGATATCTCATATGTAGTGGCAGCAATTTTTAGATACATGCAAGAACCACATGAGTTGCGTTGGAAAGCTGCCAAGTGCATCCTCAAATATGTCAAAGGTACCACCAGCTATGGGATTCATTATGCACCAGGTTGTACACTAGATCTCATTGGCTACACCATTTCAGATTGGGTTGGCGATAACACAAATTACATGTCCACTTCAAGATATGTTTTGATTTTGGATTCAGCCTCATTTGTTAGTCTAGTAAAAAACAATCATTGATTGCTTTGTCATCAACAAAGGTCGAGTACAGAGGTGCAATCAATGTCACAAATCAAGCCATTTGGATACAACATTTCCTTACATAGCTTGGTATCCTATTTCATTGTTTGATTTTCATCTGGTGCGACAATTAGAGCACATTGAAGTTTTGTAGAGATCCAGTGTAGTGGCAAAAAGCAAAAACATTAAGATCCATATGAATTACATCAAAGGACTAGTACATGATGGGATCATCGACTTGTAGTATTGTCGTTATTCTTAACAAACTGCATAATTTTTTATGAATACTTTCATTGAGCATAAATCCCACTTTCTGCAAGACCTCCACGGGGTCAAGGACACGGTTTCCTAGCAATTGTCTTATCTTTTGGGTTCCCATCAGGTTTTCCCTCTTTCCTCTTTTTCAATCATCATATGTTACTTAGATGTATTGTAAAATGGATACCTAATATGACTTCTTCTAAAATGGATATGTTACTTATATACATTGTGTACTCCCTAGTAGTGCTTCAGGGGGGGTTTGGAGATATTACACACCCACCTAGTATTACTTTTCCTATGTTCATTAGTTTATTGTGAGGCGCCCTTGGTATAAGGTATTTATCCACTAGATGATAATATTCTCCCCTAGACAAAGGTGTCACTTCCTCTTCAGTCATTACTCAGCTACACTTCAATTAGACTAGTGGAGTTTAGTCTTGCCTGGAAACCTTGATATCATCACCAATATTGCATGCGACATTGGAATAATCACTAGGAAGGCACTTATCCTCCTCCATGAGGCTAGGGATAAACTACACTTGTGCATGCATGAGATTCTCTAAACCCCACTTGTGTGATATCTAGTTAATTGTCGACTACATGACCAATTAACTAGGACTAAGTGGCATTTCACTATGGTTGTTGTCAATGTGTCTCCACATCTCTCTAGAAGCTCTACTAAGGCACATTAGTTCAATCATGCATCCATGCATAGTATATCATATGTATTACTACCATTCTTACATTTGGTTAATGCAATTATTTCATTTGTTTCTCTATTCTTCTCTCAAGTTCGTAAATTTATTGTTCATTGTTACTAGCTAGATTCTTTGTGCAAGTTTCACTCCAATTTCACAAATATGGGTACTGACATAGTTGTATTAGATTAATTGTCAAGATGGGTACATGACTCTTCTCTTTGACAAATAATTACTAAATCAAGTAGGGATCCATCTAGCTTCCTCATAACCTCCCTAAAGGTGTAGCTCTCGAGATAAATTCTTGAGTTATTTGATTCCACCTCCATGAACTCCCAAATCATGGAGATTCTGTCGAATTAAATTACTAGACAACAAACCACATGCATATCTCATAACCCCATTATTGAGGGATAATTCCTAAGATCCACAAGCTCCCAAACTACTTGGAACAATACATACAAGGCATCACTTACACTTGATCCCTTGCCTGCGAAGTGTTGGCCTCTTAAATCGTGAAAGTTCTTTTTGTTTTTATTGTCTTGTGTTCTGATCATATTTTTATTTGTTATCTTTATTTATTTATTACTTTTTTTAGTTATTACTTTTATTTATTTTTTATTTTTTAATATTTCTTTAAAAAGTGGTTCATATCTGATCTCATTTTACAAATATTAAAAAAAACCAAAAAAACCAAAAAATAATATTAAAAAAAGGATTTTTTTTTTTTTCTCCACCCTCTCTTACATCAAGATTAAAATTTTCTAATGACTTTATATGTATCATTTAAAATACATTCAAACTATACGAACATGTATGTCTTCTTGAAAATGTTAATTCAACTTACCTTCTTTGAATCTAAGGATTAAATAAATTTGTATATGCTTCACATGTTACATTTCTTGTGGCAATAATGATGGGTATCAATGCTAATAAAAAGGAAAACATATTATAATGATGAGAATACATGTGCGTTTCTATTTTGCTCTGTCATTCTTTCAAAAGATTAAATTTTTCTTATGATTCTATATGTATTCGCTTTGGACACCAAATATTTAAAATACCTTCCAGCTACACGAACACGTATGTCTTCTTGAAAATGTTAATTCAACTTACCTTCTTTGAATCTAATAATTAAATAACTTTGTATATGCTTCACATGTTGCATTTCTTGTGGCAATAATGATGGGTACCAATGCTAATGAAAAGAAAAAACATATTATGATGATAAGAATACATGTACGTTTCTATTTTGCTCTGTCATTCTTTTACAAATTGAATTATGTTGTTGCATGTTTTGTGGCCATAATTTTGGGTGTCAATGTTAATGAAAATGAAATCATTTTATAATGATAAGAATACATGTGTGTTTGTTTCTTGCTTTTTCGTTTTTTTAAGAATTAATCTATATTGCAAATTAGGTTTTTTTTCATGGGTGCTTAATTTCTCATGCCTTCTAACTATATGCCATTTTTTTCTACCATTTATAGTTTTTCTTTCTCTCTAAATATAAATATAGCTTTTTTGAAGCATAGATAATGAGTTTGGTCCCCTTCTTTTCATGTATGATCTAATAACACAATCTAAGAACATGAGCTAGGCTTCCTGCTTAGATACATCATCTTTGTGATCAACTTGGTGACTTGCATCTTTATTAGTCCATTGGTTGTAGCTTGGATGGTTGGGAGAAATGAATGTTACCCTCCCCACCCAGGTTTAATTCTTATAAGTTGACATGTTTGCTCTTGTTGAGCCCCTATGTAATGAATGAGTGGATGAGTGGACCTATGTTTGATTTTGGCAGGGCCTTGACATAAAAAGTAAGTTCAAGGCCCATCACTTTCACATGTGAAAAAAAATTTCTTTATCAGTGGTCAGTTTCCATATGGTTTCATCTATTCTCTTTGTCAAAATAGAGTCAAACATCTTTGTAATCAATGCACAATCATTGTATTTCCTACATTTCCTTCTAAATCCTCTAGCATATTATATTTTTCACTGTGAACCTCGTACAATGGAAACTCTTCAAAAGGAAACTCAACTAGCTCAACTTTTCTTGGTGGGTTTCAATTGAAAATCTCAACAATCTGTGAAACAACTCTACAATAATGTTGAAAACATCCAACAAGTAGGGTATGAGTCATGTATCAAACAAAGTTTCTATGTTACTCTGATTTTGGATCTGTCCACTCTGATACCATGTTAATTTTCTAAATCCACAAGAAATATTTTAAACATGATTAGAAATAGACTCAATAGACTTATGTTAAACGATATTCTTTTTATTAGCATGAAACCATTTAACTTAATGGGGTTAATCCCATTGTATGTAAATGGTGAGGTGTAGTTGGAACAAATATAAATAACAAAAGTGGATGACAAAGATTCCAAGAGGGGTGGTGGCGTCAAGAGACACTATAAGCACTTAACCACAATGAACAAATATATGTGATGTGATGATTGATAAAGTGATCAAATATCATTTATATGCAGGTTAAGGAAAATAACTGAAACCCATATTGTATGGTTTTGTACCCCATGATTCTCCATCAAAAGGTGGATCTAGTATCTTCATCTACCAGTCAAGTCCACTCTCAACGTTTAGCCCCCTCAATGGTTGGTTCCCTCAATGTGCTCTACTACACGTTCAAAAATGGAGGGTACACAATCAATTTTGCTTGGTTACCATATCACAAGTTCTCTATTAATGCCCTAACCATCATTCATTATTAGTATATTAGCTATGGTTTGGTCAACTTAGCAGTAGGTTACATTATGATCACTTCATCTCCTATTTATAATAAAGGATATTGATTTGTATAATAATCTCACATTGTATTGTGCATTGGATGCATTGTAAAAGGAGGTTTCCCTCTCAAAGATGCTTCTTATTCATCTCTTTATTTCATTGTGAAGAATTTGGGTGACTCGTTCTACTTTTATGTTTGTTTTGGGAATTTGGTGCAAAACATATGATATTATAGTTATTTTCACTATAACTTTTATCTGGGGACGTTTTAGATAGATAAATTTGGAGGAGACTAGAGAGACCTTATAGAGAGGTAATGACAAAATATTTAGGTCCTAGTTCGCTATAATTTTGGATTAATTGTCTATGGAAGTTGGGGGTTTTTACTAGACCAAAATCTAGTCTCAAAGATGTGTTATTTGTAAAATTGTTATCTATGAAACTTGAAAGGTCCAAATTGATTGACACCTATTGCATCGAAAAAAATACAAATCATAGTGTTTGTGGTAAAAGTTTCAAAATCATAACTAGAAAATCAAACACATGGACGTTTGTACAAGTTCCCCCTCCTGAAAGAAACAAAAACACCAAAATTTGAGAAACGTTTCCATAAATTTACCTTGGCACATCATAATTTTATCAAACCTATGGCATTATAGAGAAGACATACCATGCTAATATAGGCTTAGATTTAAACAAAAGAACTAAAATTTCAGAGAATTTAGGATAAAGTTCATCTAGCGAGACAACCAACAACCCAAGGTTTTGAAAGGTATCTTATCTTGAGACTTACATAAATTTTGATTGAAAGAATTGCTTAGAGTGATTCAAAAGGTGTAATAGATTAAAAATATAGAGAATAACTCTAGTAAATATTAGTGGGGTCAGATGGAAAGAGGTGGAGGACAAATTTCTATGCCTCTAAACCTCATTAAGGCTCATCCATGAAACAAAATGAGCATGATGATGTGAACTTTGAGGCGTCCAAGCTTACCAAAAGAATAGAAAACATTGAAAATACAATGATAAGAAAGGTGGACATCACGAATATGGTAAATAACATTCACATGGGATTGCAAGTTGAATTCCAAGCATTTAAAGAGGGTATCCAAGTTGACCTAAAAAATAACCATGAAAATGTGAAGGGGGGAGTTTTGAAGGATATAAGAAACCTATTTACTCCTAATTCATCTCCTTGATAAGAGGATAAGGAAAACAACAAATACCCATCCCAATCACATATTGAGAGAATTGAAAACAATTAGAGGTCAAGAGGTTTCATTCCTTGACACTTGATCAATCATCACTCCATAATTCACATCATTATGCATTCAACTTAGGACTAAGGAACTACTTCCTTCCCAAGATTGGATTAAGAAAGTTCAATGGAAAATATGTGTTTACATGGGTGAACCAAATAAAGAAATAATTTGAATTACATAATGTTAAAGATTATAAGCAATGCATTTCCATAGCTACATTGTATCTTGTTTTGTGCCAAATTCCCAATGTAGCATAAAATTAGAAGAGAGAGCAACCCAACATCTTGAGAATGAAATAAAGAGATAAATAAGAATCCTCTTCAAGGGGGGAACCTCCTTTTACAATGTATCATATGCACAAGACAATATGAGATAATTATATAAATTGCTAGTGCCCATAAGGGAAAATAGTGAGAAACCACATGAAGATAGGAAGATAGGCGTGAAAGTTCACTTAATTCTCATTGATTAATGTACATTTATACATGAGAATGTCCCTTGGGTTTAAATTCCCAAGTGGACTCTTGGACTCCCGAGAGACCTTTAGTCTTCTCCTCACAATAATCTTTCTCACAATGAGCATTTGAATCCAACAAATCCCCCCTTAATCCAAAGGGTGTATATGAGTCCAAGAAAAATAAGAGAGTTGAATAAAAGGCTTGACAAACCATTATGCCAAGTATGTTAGCAGAATCTTGCACTATATTCTACTAATACAAGAGCTCTATGAAAGGGTGGTTTTTGCTTACCACCAACCAATGGTACTAGCAGAAGCTAGAATCTTCTACCATGTGGGTGGTTTGAGGCTGACCACCAACTCTTGAACTTGGTGCAGATGCTCAAAGGTTCTGTTTGTAACTTGGCACAAATTCTCAAAGGTTCTCTAGTAGAAGCAATAGGAGGTTGAAGTATTCTACTAAATTGGTGGTTTTAGGCCGACCATGAACCATCTCGAGAGCTAAAATAGGAAGTGAGAAACTACCACTTGTTTCCATCTTAACAATATTTTCCAAGTAAGTTAGCTATAAGTTTGCACTAGCTTCTACTAAATTAAGGTACTCTCGATACCAGTTTTAGGATGAACACCAACTTTGGAGCTCAGTGGAATGTAGATCTTCATACGCTCGATTTTTCCATCTCACTTGATCTCGCTTGCTTGTTACTGACGGTCTTCATTCCCCCCCTGTCAGGAACAATGTGAGGAGAGGAGAGTACTGAAGGTGTCACAACTAGAGACACGAGTACTTTGGAAGAGAGGACAGTCACATGGTGTCAACACTAGAGACAAAACACACGAGTACTCTGTGAATGGTTCTCTTATGTCTTCATGATACATGTATCTCAGGATCTAGCATCTATGAATCCAGTGGCCTCCAAAACTTACTATGGTTCATGATCGCTTGATGTGAATTACTTGAGGAAGGATGTGAGTGTTTGTTGTCAGAGGGAGAAGGATTCGAAACTTGAATCCTGACATCATGTTTCCTCCTATTAAGTACAAAGTAAGAAGCGGTACAATATTATGCTACAAATTTTATTCTTGCAGGTTTCTTCAGTTTCACACACCGATCACAAGAATGGTTACGCTTTCTGTAATGCTAATAAGGATGAAGATGAAAAAAATGATATTTCGTACGGACAACTCGGTCACAATGATGGAACTTAGAATTTGAACATCTTCTGACATTATTTCACTATTTTATGGAAACTAATAGGAATCGTGTTTAAAAAAAGGGTTATTCTAAATCATAAGCACAATAATAACATAGATGCTAGATCCTGAGATACATGTATCATGAAGACATAAGAGAACCATTCATAGAGTACTCATGTGTTCTGTCTAGCCTCCAAAACTTACTGTGGCTCAGGATCGCTTGATGTGAATTACTTGAGGAAGGATGTGAGTGTTTGTTGTCAGAGGGACAAGGCTTTGAAACTTGAATCCTGACATCATGTTGCCCCCTATCAGGTACAAAGTAAGAAGCGGTACAATATTGTGCTACAAATTTTATTTTTGCAGTTTTCTTCAGTTTCACACACCGATCACAAGAATGGTTACGCTTTCTGTAATGCTAATAAGGATGAAGATGAAAAAATTGATATTTCGTACGGACAACTCGGTCACAATGATGGAATTTGGAATTTGAACATCTTTTGACATTATTTCACTATTTTATGGCAACTAATAGGAATCGTGTTTAAACAAAGGGTTATTCTAATCATAAGCACAATAATAACATCAAGAGAGAGCCACAAGAATATATGTAATTTTTTATCTTTATTTATGGTAATGGAAGAATACAATCTTCTTGATTACAATCAACACCAACTGATGAAAAGAGAACCAACTCTTGTAACAGGACCCAACCTAGTTTTCTTAGCTCCAACTAAGAAAGGGTTAAGGAGTCTATTCCTCAAATTTGCAAGGATCTGCTTGCCAACACTTTCATGACCAATCAACCATTTGTTGCATCCCTCTTTGCTTGTTAATCTGCTCATCAACACTATTGGTCAATCTCTACTGCTGGTCAATCTCTGCTCAATACTGCTAGTGAATCTCTACTCATCACTGCTGGTCAATCTCTGTTCATCACTTTTATACTGTCATCCTCTAGGAAAGTCATGCATCAACATCATCATGTATGTATCATCAAGGTACACAAGGCATCATCAAAAGTGTGCATATCAAGTACCATTGTCATCATAGGGTATGCATCAAGATCATAGGATATGCATCATCAACATAGTAGACATCATCATCATTGAGTGTACATCATAGCATGCATCATGTATCAACATGGAACTTCATACAAATATACTATGGTTTACATCATTGTAAATGCAAAGATGCTACTATATGTATGTCACTAACGTGGGCTGTGTATGCAGCCTAGCATTGTGGGCTTCGACCTTGGATGGTTAAGCCTTCCTTCATCAATAAACATGTATCTTCATCATAGAGTGTACATATCATCATCAAAGTGTATAAATCATTACACATCAGTGTTCTATCACTGTTATAGACTGTATATATATCATTGTACCTATACTGTATACATCACCGTTCATCACTCATTTCCGTGCATGCATATACTTAGGGTTTGTATCATCATGTACAAGGCATCATCATACATTCATCATCATCATCATGTGTATGGAATATCATCATAAGATATGCAACATAATATGTAGAAATGCATCATCATCTTATATCATCATCATCATATCTTCATCTTCATACCTTGACTTGTGCATTAGGGATTCCTTAAGCAGTGCATCATCAAAGTGTGTAGTATGCATCATTGTAGGGTCACTAGTATGCATCATTAAAACATTTAGTGGATCAACATATCATCTTCATCATAGTTTGTATAATGGAGTATCATCATCAAGGAATGCAATTTGTTTCATAACCACTGTATATCCAATGCTGTCCATACGGTATACTTCTCCCACTACTCATATGCCATTGTATACATTCCTGTACCTACTTCACTGTTTGTAGATGACTAGTTTAGGATTGTATGTTTGGGCTATGTATAACTTCAAATGGACTGATTGTTTGCAACATAGAACTAGGGTTGTATGCATACCTTCATCATAATTGTTGGAGTATCAAACATAAGTCTTCACACATTACTTAGTGCATGTCTCTGTGGAAAATTCAGACTGTTTAAGGCTACAATTTTCATACTATTTTAAGCCTGTAAAATGGGACAATTCTTCTTTATGAAATTCACCTGCTGCTGCAAAAATTCGTGGTGCTTACCTTCTCTGCAATTCAGAGTTGTTCAAGGATTATCCTCTTCTTTGCAATTCAGGATTGTTGTACACTCCTGTAAAAATCAAATGATAAAAAAGATGTTGAAACACAGACTATTATTCCCAACTCCGAGACTGCTCCAAGCCCACACTCCTTTGCTGCTGCGTTAGTGCACAGACCTGAAAATTTCTCACTAACTCTGTCACCTTCAAAATTTGCCTCAGATAGGATCCAAAAATCTCAGAGCATATTCAAATTTTTTTCTTGCGAGAATGAGGACATGTTATGTCCTGTTTATACACATTTTCACTAATTTTATGGAGCCGACTTTCCAACAACAAAAAAAATTATTTTATTTTATTTTTGAATTAATTTATTTGGAGCCGACTTCAAGGTTAAGGTACATTGTTTTATTTTATTATTTTATGTTTTGTCACACCTCCTTACCATTAACAAGGGTGTCCTCCACACTTAGGGTTTGTTGCATGTATTTTTATTTGTTGTTACCCCACACTTCTTCAATCATCAAGGTCACCACAAAATAGTTATCATTAGGGTTTCGTTGACCATACTTTATCAAATTTACCACACACCTTGAGGGCTTCATCAAGGACCAAGGACCCTTATCCAAGGGTATGCACTTGACCTCAAGATCAAGGCATGTGTTCCATAGGGCATCATCATGACCATATCATCCCACACCATCATAATCAAAGTCAAAGGAGCTCCACGGGCTTCAAGGGCTTGAAAGACATCTTTAAGGATATGATTTCATCAAGTGCATGCAGTAGGATTCATGACCAACTTGTGGGTCCAAGTACTTCTTCAAGAGCTTCTTCATCCACCTTAACCATGTAGGGGGGCCTCCAAGGGTCAAAATCCATCATGCCATCACCTGTGTGGTTGCAAAACCTTCTCGTAGGGTACCATCACACCAATAGAGCATGAATGACCACATAATGGGTCATTAATGCTTCTCCAACCCATCGAGGGATTCTCCATCGTCCACAAAGGATTCAACACTATCTCCAGGGTCTTCAACATCATCACCAGGGTATTCAACATTGTCAACAAGGTGGTGGCTCCAAGATCCAACCTTGTGGGTACAAGGACGCTGTCAACTAGATACAAGGTGCTTCAAGGCACAACCCATCTCTGTAAGGGCTCCAAGGTACTGAATATGAGGGTACTAGGATCATCCATATACTTGTGCACTGCAAGAGGGACTTAGTGGCATCAATAACTTCCTGTGGGACCATTTCAAGTCCATATTGGCATCAGTGACAATTTCATCAACACATCTTCTTCTCCCGATTGAGTCATCTACAACTATATGTACTAGAGTATTCAAGAACTCTAATGCTTCTCCTTTATTAGACATGGTGAGGACATTTTGATGCCTCCTTGTGCAAGAAGAACCAAGTACAATGAATCAATCAGACTGAGGGCTTCTTACAACTCTGCCATTTACAAGCAATATTTCAGCAGATTCGAAAAGAGTTGAGGGGGGTCAATCTCAGCCGAAAATGCACCCACATACAATGTGCAATTCATTTTTTTCAATTTGATACTCACAAAACACAAGCACCTACACAGAAAACAAAAGAAGCATGAGAACTTACAAAAGCAATAGCTTGCAAGTTACGATTATGAATGGTTAATCTGCTATACGTGAGTGATGCAACTTCTCTTTTGGAGCACGTGTAGCAACAGTTGCAAACTTGCTTGAATCCCTCAAATGGGCTCACCACACTAGTCCCAGATCTTCTAGTTGTAATAAGCTGCTAACCTTGTGTCTTCAATTGATGAAATTTCATCACCGGTGACTCGAGTTCAATACCAGCAATCTTGGGAGCTGCGACTTGAGGTGTGGAGACTACACAATGTAACTGCTGGGTGAATCCACGGACCTGGGTAACACTTTTTGGCAAGCGCATCTTGCCAAAAACAAAAAAACGTACCTCGGTCGAGGGCTTGTTAAACCCTCGACCGAGGTATTAACACCTCGACCGAGGTTTTATAAAGCCCTCGACCGAGGTTTTTTTCAGCCCTCGATCGAGGTATTTATTAACCCTCGGTCGAGGTATTAAAACCTCGACCGAGGGTTAATAAATACCTCGACCGAGGTACCTTTCAAAAAAATATATATAAAAAAGGGCCGCGGGGGCCCCAATTGTCATTTTCAATCGCTCAACCGAGAGACAGAGCTCAACCGAGGAACAACGAACTCGACCGAGGAACAGCGACCATCGCCCGAAAGCAACCCAACCTCGTCACAATGTCGGAGCAAACAGGTAACAATTTAAATTGTTTTTCAATTTAAATGGAATTTAAATTTTTTTTTTATAAATTTATAAAATTTGGTAAATGTATGTTTTTATAATTTTGTTTTCAA
>LPNX010400896.1:454639-537268 GCA_001517045.1 Pseudotsuga menziesii
TAAGACCTCGACCGAGGGTTTGTTAAACCCTCGGTCGAGGTCTTGTTAATACCTCGACCGATGTATTTAAATACCTCGGTCGAGGTTCATACCTCGGTCGAGGGCTTAAAAAAACAGACTTAGCCCACATTCAAACAAATGGAAAATTTCCTGTGCCTTGAAGAGGTGTAAACCCTACCATTCCTAGCACATAACTGAGTGGAGTTGATACCGATAGATTCACCAACGAATCTTCTATCCATTGACGTATCATACACGCATTTTGGCATTCATATGATATTTATTTTTTAATTACTTCTAAAACTTATACTTAGAAAACCACATTGCAACTTCGAAGCAGCTCAAAGAAAAATCCGCAGAGTTAAAAATACACAGCCAAAAAATTCTTAAAAATGCACACATCACATATCGACGTGTCCTCTTCAAAAGGGCATCTTTGGTTTTTCAATTTTTGAAAAAATAGAAAAAATTTCTTTACATGGACAAATATGTGTTTAAAACGATGCTGAAATCAAATGTGGTCACTTTCGAAAAATAATAAATAATTGTTTAATGCGAAAAAAATTAATAAAAAAATATGCACATCACACTGCATTTTATGTAGATCATGCTCATATATATATTTTTTTTAAATTATTAATGCAAGATTGAATTACTCTACGTGGACACGAGCCACTTATTAGCTTCTTCAAATTTTTAAGGTCACACAGTTCATTAAATGCAAAAATTCACACATTAAATGACATCGGAATATTTTAAAAAAAATATCACTATGAAGCCAACATAATATTCTACAATTTGTTTTTTTACTGCAAGTCAAAATTCACATGGCATATATGCGTTTTGAGGGCTTCTATCTAGCACATGAGTAAAAAATCAGGTTTTCATCGCCAAATTTGGCCAAAAAGTGTTACCCATCTTCATGGAATCACCCTGCTCCTTCTGTTAGAAAGTATTCTTGGTGTTGGCAACCCTACAGGAATTGATTATGAACTAGATAAAGATAATTGCAACAATTCAATTCAGATGCACTTGCCAACATTGGAACCCGCGTTCGAGAAGGATAGTCTAGAACAACATGACCATCGGTAGCACTAAAGATTGTCATTGAATTGTCTTCAATACCATCATTTTCTCATCTAAAGTTCCAAAATATATCAAAACAACTCTGCAATTACCATAGCATACACCCTTGGGGATTACAACAATGGTTTAATGCGTAGCCACAGTTCAACTCCACGTAGAGATGCAATGCGGAGGCTCGATTTCAACTTGGAGTGGCTCTAGTATTCAGGAATACTTACACCGATTCCCCGTGTTTGTTGGTGCGTTCATGGATAGCTGTGGCTGCGTGCCTATATAATGCAATGATTAATCACTAAACGCTGGCAACCAAGGTAAGTCGACTTGCACAGTTTGTTTTCCAATGGAGCAGCCTACTAGGAAACAGCCCACGGGCAGCCAGGGCATATCCATTATACGAAGAAGTAACCAGGAATATTGTTAACAGATCATGCCTCCAACGAGCACAAGTGGCATACCAAACTTTTCAATTCATCTCTCAACAGAGATATAGAAACCTCCTCTTCACAGCAGCATTAGCATGATCCTAAGCAGAAGGCGTTCATGTGGAGAGAAATGCACGCACCATGAATTTTCACCAAGAGAACAATCATCAAGCATCAAGGGGACATATCCCATGATATTCTTGAATAAGGACCCCATTTAATGTTGCAACAATATCCACACTTCACCAACAATGAGAGACTTCACACGCACCAATCTCTTCAAATGAATCCCTTTTATTATAAATAAGACATCAAGTGAAATGTGTAACCTACTACTAATCCGACCTACTTATAACTGACATGATAGTAATGAATGATGGTTAGATCCTTAACATAGCAGTCTTCATTAAAAATTTCACTTCCTTTTGGCATAGTTTGTCCTAAAGCTTTTTTCTAGGCAAGACACATGAAAAACCTTTATGAATGTGGGAAGAAAGAAAACATAACTCATATGCTATTTTTCTAATATTGCAAAGAATATTGTAGGATGCATAAAATTTTGGAACTAATTTTGTATTCTTCTTTATTTTGAGAGTATATTACTTATAAGGTTGTTATTTCAAATATATCGATTCATTTTCAAATTTTATTTCACCTCACAGTTATTATGCTTATTGCTTCAACCTATTATGGGTAATTTGAAGGTTTTCTTAAAGGATTGGCAAAATTTATTTATTCTTTTACATATGCGCGTCTATTATTTGTAATTTGGAATGGTCCTGCAAAAATGATACAATACTGGGAGAAGGATAACCATCAAGATCTTCAAATGGAGACATCTTAGTAGATGTGTGATAGGTGGTATTATACCACCATTTTGCTAAAGGAAGCCACTTGACCCATTGAGATTACTTGTCTGAAGAATAGCGTCGAAGATAACCCTCTAAACATTTGTTAACTATTTCTATTTGGTTATTTGTTTGTGCATGATATGCTGAACTCATAGCCAATGTTCTTCCCATTATTGTCCATAATTCTTGCTAACAAAATTCTATGAAATTTGGATCATTGTCATTAATGATTACTTTAGGGAATCCATGAAGTCTATGAATTTTCTTCATGAAAACTTCTGCCACTTAGCTTGCAATATATGTACTATGAATTCCACAAAATGTGCATATTTTGTTAAGTCTATTCACAATCACAAAAATGCCATCCTTACCTCATGATTTTGGTAAACCTATAATGAAGTACATTGATATATCTTCACATATTTTATTAGGTATATAAAGGTTGAAGTAATCCCAGAGGATTGATTGTCTCTACTTTATTTCTTTGGCACACTTGGGATTATCATACAAATGTTTGAATATCTTTCTTCATTCCTTCCCCAAAAAATATTTTAACCTTTGTTATATTTAAAAAAAATACAATTTGTCCTTTCATCAAAGAGTTATGATACTTCCTTAATATTTGTTGTTTCAACTTTGATTGAGGGCACAAATATTCTACCTGTGTACCAATGAATATCTCTCTTCCATTCCCAATGTTCCATAGGACTCTTCCCTCTTGAAGACACTATATTTTTTGTTTAGTACTATTATCTTATTTCCATTGATGGTGAGCTTCTTCCAACAACCTAGGAATAGAATATTTTATGGAATATAAATTGCAGGATTCTTCTATTTTGGAAAGGGCATTTACTACCACATTTTCCTTCCCTTTTGTAGATTATTTCAAAATAAAACCCCTACATTTTCACTACCCATTTTTTTCTCTTTTGATAACACTCTTTGTTCCAAAATGTACTTTAGGCTATCATGGTCTATCCTAGCTTTAAAGTGTCTTTCAATGAGATATTGTTGCCATATTTTTACAACATGAAAAATTGTTTCCATTTATTTTTCATATGTAAAATACACCTTGTTTTTTCCTTTGAATTGTTTACTTTCAAAACACAATGAGCTCCCTTATTGCATCAATACTATTACAGGTCCTTGTCCCAATGATTCACATTCAACTATGAATGTTTTACTAAAATCAAGTGTTGCCAATACTAGTGTAGAAGAAATGGCACCATTTGAGAGTGAGAATTCCAAAGTAGCCTCTTCATTCCATCCAAATGGTTTTTTCTTCAAGAGAGATGTGAATGGGCCTACAATGCACACACAATTCTCTATAAATATCACCCAAATTCTATGCTTTCTTTTTCCCAAAAGCACAATTGGACCTTTTATATACAATTGGTTTTTCCCAATAATTTGTAGGACTTGATCGACATGTTTAATGTGTTTTTCCATGATTTGCTATGAATAACTATATCATCAAAGAAAACCAACACAAACTCTAAGATTGGATTGAATTTTTTTTATCATAAGTATTTGAAAAGTAGAGCCATTAATTAACCCAAAAGGCATAACCAGGAACTCATAATTCCCTTCATGTGTTCTAAAAATTGTTTTCAGAATGTAATCTTCTCTTAGTATGATTTAATGATATCCTAATTAAATATCTAGATTTTTAAAATAAACCACTTCATGAATCTCATCTAATATCATCGATATTTGGAATGGGGATTTATTTTGATGTTGATTTTGTTTATATCTTTGTAATTAGGGCACATTATCCAAGCATTATATTTTCTTTTCACCATTGTTACTAGTGTTGAAAAGGAACTCCTGCTTGGTTGAATAATACTTGCATCCTTCATGATTTGTACCATTTTCTCAATTTTCTTTTTTTGTTGATGTCGACATGTATAAGACCTTTTATTTGGAGTACTTCTAAGAAAGAGTTTAATTTGATGTTCATTATTTCTAGGTAGAGGTAGTATTTTGAGAATATTTTGGAAGACTCAATGGTGCTTTACGAGGCACATTTTGAGTCATCTAGAATATCTCCATATTCATGGTCAACTTCCATAGAGTACATTCCAACAATAATTCCAACATAACCCTTTTTAAAAATCTTTTCCATTATATGAGAGAAGATTATCTAAGAGGGTGGATATTTTAACCCTTGAGTTTAAATTGAATTCCTTCCAATTCAAATATCATGAATACTTCATTATAGTTTGTAGAAATTGTACCCAAGGTTCTCAATCATTGAATGCATAGACCAACATCTACTCCTCTAATGGGAAGAGCATGAAAGGGGCTTGATAGATTATAGTCGCCTATACTAAGTTTAATTTTTTGCAATTTCCCTCCACATTTAATACTTCCTCCATTAGCAACCAATACTTGAAAATTTATCACTGTATAAACAAAACAATTAAGGCCATATACTAATATTTGTTTTACAATGAAGGTATGTGTACTACATGAATCGATCAACATCATTGACCCTTTGCTTCTTAATGTATCATACAATCTTGAGGGTTCGAGGTTTTGACACAACTACCCATTAGAGGAAATTTCAACTCAAAATGGGCCTCCTAAGAAAAATAATAAAATAATATTTATTAATTTTGGAGTAAGAAAAGAAAAAAAACTACTTTTTTGTTCGTATTTTCGACATATCTCTGTGTGTTTTTACAAAAAATTCGATCGGGAGAGCTCATTGGATGCGAAATTAAATTTCGCATCCAACGAGTACCCAATTCCGCATCATCACATTTTTTCAGGTATTTCTTGTTTTTGGGGTAGTTGGGTCCTTCAAAAGTATGCTAGTGGGTACTCATTGGATGCGGAATTTAATTCCGCATCCAACGAGCTCTCCCAATCGAAATTTGAGTTAAAACACATGGAGATATGTCAAAAATACGAACAAAAAAAGTAGGTTTTTTATGATACCTATCCCCAAATTTATATTAAAAAATTGTTTAAGACCTATACAGTATTTCAATTTTAAAGCAATTTCATTGGCTAACACATGATGACATGAAATTTGAATTATGGTTAAAAGGCCCATTTTGAGTTGAAATTTCCTCTAATGAATACACTAACTGATATTTTACACATGTTTAGATCTATGTTCTGCACAATTTCTACATATTTTCCCCAGTCTTGTAGATTTAGATGTTCTTCCTCACCCATTTGTGTGGATGCCTCTAGTTTCTCATCGTCATTATTCTCCAAATTGAACAATTTTGTTTCTTGACATTTATTCCCTTTGTCCATTTGCTATTACAACCAAAACATAGTCATTTTTCTCTTCTTTCATCCATTTCCTTCTATGATATTTGAGTGCGTTGAGATGGGGTTTCACTTTGACGAAAAAATTTATCTTTTCTTCTTGCATATGTTCTAGTGGTATACTTGTGTGTATCCCTATTCTTGGCTTGGATACACCAAGCATATTTAATAGCTTTCATAACATTTTCAAGATGTTTTAAGCAAAACTCATGTTTAATGTCTTATTATAATCCACCTAAGTAAGCTTCTAACAAATGTAGGTCACTTATGTTGTACATCCTTGTGGACAATACTTGAAATTTTGTATTATAATCTTCAACTTCAACTAAGTGCCTAATTATTTTCAACTAACTAAATTAATCTTGTTCCCAAACATTACTAAATGTATAGGTCTCTTGTATATATACCCCAAATATAATGATAAAAAGTAAGATTCCTTTTAAGGACCCATTGATACCATTTCTAGATTTTTGTCTCAAAACGAAATGTAGCTAAGTAAATCGTTTTCTTAATATCCATAGTGTTACACAATTCAAAGTATTACTCTATTTGGTTCACCCATGTTAACACATATGTTCCATCAAACTTCTTAATGCAACCATGTGGAGGAGAATGACCTTAAGAACCCATCCCTAGTTAGGGTTAAATCCTCATGGAATGTGCATTAATGGAAGGTCGTTCCACATTAATACTATATTTATTTTCATGAGTTCCATTGGTCACATTATCACTTTTAGAAAGTCTCTCCTCTATGGTTTTTATGAGATTTTGTTTCATTGTTGAATATTATGTTCTAGAGTAGATTCTTTCACGTATAACAATTGAACGTGTCACTGAACTATCACTTAGGTGAGTTTATCTTTAGAGATGTGCTTGATCCACCATGAATGTCAACAAGCTTCACGATATAGTGAGCAATATAGTAAGATAACCTAAACATGAAAAGGTTGCTACCAAAGCCAAGCAACTAAGAATCAATGAGCTGGAGAAAAACGTGGTTGAACTTGGAGTGGATCCATCAAATCCAAATCGTGTGCAAAGTTTGTTGAAGAATATAGACAATGATATTCATATTTTGTAGAAGTTGAGAGTTCTAGCAACTGAACATGTCCAAACATCAAATTTGTTGGCAATACAGGAAGAGAAAGATCAAATGTTCAAAATAGTACACGAATATAAACAGAAATTGGAGAAACTAGAGAAGGAAAACAATGATTCGAAGTTGGAGAACTATAATTTATTATATGCTAAGGACACTTCTCTTCTTGCATCCATCTCAGCTGATCAACTTTGCTAGAGAATTGGCTGAAATGAACTTCAAAGAAGCAGAGTTGGTCAAGATTAAATATGAGTTGAGGAAAAAGGAAGATAAGATAGGAGTCATGAACGATGTGGTTGAGTACAAGAGATCAAAGTAAAGTTGCAGAAAGAGGTTGAACACCTTACTAAGAGGCTATCAAGGAAGCCTACATTGAAGGGAGCCAAACAATTGATCTGGGATCAAATAGCCATCACTTTTACCCAACACTAGCAGTATTTCATTGTTGTATAGTAAGAATAGGTGCTTTCCACCACATCCTCGCAAGAGGCTAGAAAGACGCTCATTGAGCTAGATAATAAACCTACAATTGCCATGTTTGTCATTTATATTCTGAATTCCAAAACAAACATTGAATTGGAGGAAATAGGAATAAGGATAGAATAAAAAACATTGTGGAAGCCTCTAATATGATTAGCTAGAAGAATGTGTTTCTAAACGTTCAAGGCTAAGCAAACCAATTAGCAAGGGATGTAAAGTATTTCAAGTCCATTTTTGAAGACATTTTGAAGTGAGGACTCCCATCCCCTTGGGATGGAAATGAGAATCTCTATCTCAAGTAGCATTATGATACTTCGAGTGTATTCTCCAAAAACAATGAACTTAAGTTTGAAGATGTGAAAGGAATAATCAAAGTAGATAGTTATGGAGAAGCTATAAGAGAATTTTTCAGTGTCGGAGAATTTGCAAGCTATTTTTGAGATTCTAACTCAACCCACTTAATCACACTCCAGTGACTTGGACATCACCATCAGGGAGATGAAAGGATGTGAATATCCACTGGAAAAAGCGTGGAAGGACATTGCAAAATATATCACTTTTTTTCCTCAGCGAAGCAAGCATTACTGACGAGACCTCAAGGAGCCCCAGGGAATCTTCCTCGCAGTCAATTCAACAACAAGGCCTACAATCAACTCAACAACCAATTCGATAGTCTAGTTAGCAACATGGTCAATGGCCATAATAGTTTTGCACAACAGTTCATCCTTTTGCAGTTGAAGTAAACTTTCTACCCGACCATTTGCACCGATCGAACGACCAACAATGCGTGATGTGAAAGCTCACACGAGCCAGTTCGTTCGATCGGTGCAAATGTTCGAGTAGAAAGTTTACTCCTTTTGCAGTTATCTCTAAATAGAAAAGCAACCAGTAAAGCAATTGTCCTCCCAAGATCAAGAACCTTCAGCTACAACAGTAATATATCCCAAGCAATATAAAGGAACAAAAGGACAAGAGAAAAGGATCAGATTTTTCAATAGCGGAGTGTAACACCTCTTAAGACTGAATAATCAAAGACTTATTAGAGACATGGATCATGATTTCGATGTTTTGGGGCTAAGCAAATTCAAACTTATTGTCATATCGGTCGGTAATATTTATTGTACCTTGTGCTATCCTTATGGTTATTTGCATCTTCCATGCTCCTATGCAATTGCTAATATCCTATAATGAAATCCCTCTAAGGAAACCCTTCATCCCATTTCTTGGCCCATGTGACATGATAAATGTCTTTTGTGCTATTAATATATTATGGAATTTTCATGATTTCATATGGTGTAAAGGATGTTGCTTTCATGATTATTACATGTATGCAATTGTATTATATGTCAACTACTGAATTCTTTGTTGCACAATACGTTTTCCTCCATCTAGATAAATAAGATTTATTCCTTGCAGTACCTTGTATCTCTATTATGTTTATTGTTGGTTGTGGAGCATGGTCATCCAGATTTAGAGATGTTATTGTTTAGCTGTGTTTGTGCCCCAATTTTATTGTACACTCGTCCTAGTTGGGGGGTCCAGGGGTTCGGGGCAACGCCCCCGAAATAAATTTTTTGGAATGTTTGTTGGCCAACAGTTTGCGGACCCATGGTATTGGGTAACCCGTAATATTTTCCCATGGTAATTCCCCTATAAAAGGAAAGCATTGTAATACGATTGTGTATTGTATTGTAGCATTGTAAACAATCTCTATGATTGTGTGAGAGAGACTGTGAGAGTCTGAAGAGGAATTGTAACGGGGTTGTTGCAGGTTGTATTCCTTCATTTTGATGGATGGTATAATAATAAAGGACTGGCAATTTCTGTGTGGACGTAGTCAATATTGGGTGAACCATGTTATATATGTGTCTCTCTTGTAATGTGTTTAAGTTTTGCATCTTGTTTAATTATTTAATTGTATAATTGGTATTTCTCTGTGATCCTTTTCTTTTCTAACAATTGGTATCATAACCAAAATATCTATTTGGTTGGTAAACTCACAAGAAAGAAGGGTTCCTAGTTCGAGTGGGAGCAATGGAAGAATAAGGAAAGTTTAGGGTTGAGAAATTGAACGACCAAAACTACTAGTTATGAAAGATGCAAATGGAGGACTATCTGTACCAGAAGGATATGTACCTACTGTTGAGTGAAAAAAAACAACCAACGACTATGAATGATGAAGAATGGGAGGTTCTTGACAAAAAGGCACTGGGAACAATACATTCGTTCCTGGATTTGTCAGTGGCTTTCAATATCTCAAAAGAAAAGACAACAAAGGGTGTGATGAGCGCATTGGCTAAGCTCTAGGAAAAACCCTTGGCTTTGAACAAGGTATTTTTAATGAAGCGTTTATTTAGTATGAAGATGCCAGAAGGTGGATCTGTTGTTGACCATTTAAATGAATTTAATATGCTTACTAGTCAACTAAGTTCTGTAAAAGTGAACTATGATGATGAGGTTAGGGATGTTCTAATCTTGTGCTCATTGCCAAAAAACTGGAATAGCTTGGTCATGGTTGTAAGTAATTATGTCCCTAGTTCAAACACTCTTAAATTTGATGATGTTGTTGGTGTTATTCTTAGTGAGGAAATGCGAAGAAAAAGAACAAGTGAGACAACAGGTAATGTGTTGACCATGGAGAGCAGGGGAAGACAAAAGGAGAGAGGAAAGAGCCCAGGTAATCGTAGCAAGTCTAGAAAGGGCATATCCAAGTCCATATTTGGAAAGATAGAGTGTTGGAACTATGGTAAGAAAAGATATCTGAAGAAAGACTGCAGGGCTCCAAAGAAGAAAGGGGACTGGCAACAGGAGACTACTCAGGAAGCAAATGTAGCAAGTGATGTGTTACAAGATGCTTTGATTCTTGCATTAGATAATACTAGTGATTACTAGGTAGTAGATTTAGGGGCTTCATGTCATGCTACACCCCATAGGAAATTCTTTCTTGATTATTTTCTATGTGATTTTGGACATGTTTTACTGGGGGGTTGATGACCCATGTAAAATTGTTGGAACGGGTAAGGTACAAATTAAGTTAAATAATGGAAATGAATGGATGCTAAAAGATGTAAGGCATATTTCTGCTATGAAAAGAAATATGATCTCAACAGGGAAGTTTGTAGATAGTGGTTTTTTTTCTATGTTAGGAAAAACATGGTGGAAGAGACCGGTAATAGCAAAAGGAGATAGCATAGGTACGTTGTATTTATTTCCTCATAATAATGATTATTCTATCTATGTAGATTCCACAGAAACAGGTGCAACATTGTGGCATCATAGGATTGTCCACATGAGTGAGAAGGGGATGCATATTCTCCAATTAAGGAAATTGCTTCCATATCTGAAGCAGGTAAGTTTGAAATTCTGTGAGAACTGTGTTTATGGAAAACAAAAGAGAGTTATATTTCTTAGGGTTGGGAAACAGAAGAAGAGTGAAAAGTTAGAACTTGTGCATACAGATGTATGGGGACCAACTCATGTGCATTCTCTTGGTGGCTCTCGTTATTATGTTACTTTTATTAATGATGCAACTAAAAAAACTTGGGTTTATTGCATTAGACAGAAATATGATTTGTTTGCTACTTTTAAGAAGCGGAAAGCTTTGGTTGAGAATGAGACAGGAAAAAAGTTGAAATGTCTCATATCTAATAATGGAGGTGAATATCGCATCATGGAGTTTGATAATTACTATTCATACAATGAGATTCACAGAGAGAAGACAATCCTTGGCACACCATAAGAAAACGATGTGTCAAAAAGGATGAACAGATCGATCATGGAGTGTGCAAGTTGTATGCGATTGCATGCAGGGTTTGCCTTACAGTTTTGGGATGATGTTGTAGATACTGTTTTTTATTTAATAAATAGAGGCCCTTCGAGTGTTTTGGATGGTGGGACTCCAGAGGAGGCATGGGTAGAAGAAAAGGTAAACTACTCATTTCTGAGAACTTTAGGTTGTGAAGCATTTGTCCATATTGATAAAGAAAATAGAACAAAGTTTGAGGCTAAATTCAAGAAATGTACCTTTATTGGATATGGGGTTGATGATTTTGGTTATCGCTTATGGGATTATGAAAATCATAAAATCATTAGGAGTAGAGATGTAGTATTCAATGAAAAGGTTATGTACACAGATTAGTTGCAGGGAAAGAAAGAGGAAAGGAAAACACAGAGTACAAAGTGCTTGATGAAATTAAAGAAAATGAAGTTCCAAAGGCACTTGAAAATCAAGAGCGGCAACAAGTACCTCAAACTCCTGCAAATGTACCTCAAACTCCTGAACTATTCTCTCCTTCCCTTTATTATTTATTGATGACTGATTCTAGTGAACCAAAATGTTATGAAGAGGCAATGCAGGTAGAAAATAAAAGGAAGTGGGAGAACGTCATGATTGAGGAGATGGACTCATTGGTAAGAAATCAGACTTGGGATTTGGTTGACTTGCCTGCAAAAAAAAGGGGCATTACAGAATAAATGGGTTTACATGATGAAGGAAGAAGATGGAGACAAGAAGCGGTACAAGGCTAGACTTGTTTTAAATGGGTTTGCACAAAAGAAAGGTATAGAATTTGATGAAATATTTTCTCATGTTGTTAAAATGACTTCAATTAAGACTATTTTAAGTCTAGTGGCGGTAGAAAAAATTGCATCTTGAACAATTAGATGTAAAAACAATCTTTCTCCATGGGGATTTGGAGGAAGATATTTATATGCAGCATCCACAGGGGTATTAGGTCAAATAGAAGGAGAATTTGGTTTGCAAGTTGAAGAAGAGTTTGTATGGATTGAAGCAAGCTCCAAGGCAGTGGTATTTAAAATTTGATAAGTTTATGACAGAACATGGTTATAGTAGATGCCATTCTGACCACTGTGTTTATTTCAAGGGGCTATATAATGGAAGATATGTTATCTTTTTAATGTATGTTGATGGCATGCTTGTTGCAGGGTCTAACATGTAGGATATAAAAGTGCTCAAAAGAAAACTAGCTAAATCATTTCCGATGAAGGATTTGGGTGCTGCAAAGAAAATCCTTGGCATGAGAATAAAAAGAGACAGGAAAAATTGCAAATTGACATTGTCTCAATGTGAGTACATAGAAAAGGTGTTGGAAAGGTTTAGAATGAAGAATGCAAAACCATTCAATACAACTTTGGCCATCCATTTCAAACTAAGTAAGGAGATGTGTCCCAAGACACAAAAAGAGATAGTATACATGTCCAAGGTTCCCTATTCATTAGCAGTTGGCAGCTTGATGTATTCCATGGTGTGCACAATACCATATATTGCACATGTAGTGGGAGTTGTGAGCAGGTATATGAACAATCCAGGTAAAGAGCATTGGAAGGCAGTGTTATCATGGTTCTTGTATTTTCCTCGTAGAGTGATCCTATATAGGATGGTAGACGAGAAAGGCAACCAAAGACGTGAACTACGAGTACCCCAACCCCCAAAAGATGGATGGTTGCCACATTGGTTGAGATACCCTTCACTTTATGTCACTAAAACCCAAGTGACAAAGGGGGATACACAGGCCTATACTATACAGAAATACCTAAAGCTAACTACCAAATCAAACTAGCATAGAATACGTAAGGTGATAGCTGGAAACCCTAGATTTAAGGATAAAGCCACGAATTAAGGAACGTCCAAGTGTTTAAGGATGTTGTAAGTATTCTCAGGTCAAATGATTGAGTGGCTAGTGAATTCGATTACCAAAACTAGAGATCGTGTGTTAACTCAAATGATCAAATCCGAAACCCTGGGGTATTTAGATACAAATTAGGGAAATACCCAAAGTTGGAGTTGATAATAAATTAGGACTTCTAAAACACTTCATCATATTCTTGGATGACAGGTATGTTTGTGTACAAAATCCAAACAGAACCAGGAACATACAAAAATTAGAAAATCACTGGCAAGATGAAATTAGCGTTTTTCCTAGGGACCAGTGCCACTCTGAGATGGGAAGATGGAGTCAGAAGGTGACACCTAGGAGAGAAGGATACTTTTGGGTGATCTTCGTCAAAACCCAAATTGTGAAATTGTTATTTTCAAATTAGAAAGTATCCTGGTGATTTTTCCTAATTTCTACAATGGGGTTTTCAGTAAAATAGCTAATGGGAAATGCATGAACAATAAAATACATAGAAAGAAGAAAAGAAACTTGGAATTTGTAGATGTTGTCCTGGATGATGAGTATTGTACCCTCATTTATTAAATGGGAAATTCATGAAAGTTCTTGACTGTATTGCTTTGCTCAATAACCAAAACGTCCTCATTTCCTGCAACACAAAGGGAAAACTAGTAAGTGAAATAAGAAAGAAAGGGATATGCAAAAGTAGAAGCCACTAGCAGATAAATGAAAAAGCATAAGAAGTAACCACTTCCTTTCGAAATCAATCTGAAGTAAGACGCCAGGGAAAGTCACCCCCACCAACGCACCTTCTCAAATCGCCTCCTACGTTTGTAGAACGAATTGGATACAACAAAGTGCAAGAAACTATGCCAAAATGTCCTCAGTGCAAGACAAAGACAAATTCAATCATAATCTCATTCAGTTATCCACAAAAAACACAAGTATTGAATCCCATAAAAAATTTTTATTCAGAAGTTCTAATGTCAGAGCTCGTGCTTTACAATGGGGGTGTCACCTCTCTTAAATAACTTGAGAGAGTGTCCACATTTTACCTAACTGTCATTCGACAGTTGAGATTAAGACATCATCAATGGTGGAGATGATCAATATAAGGATCAATACATGGATCGAGATGACCACATTCTTAATGTCCCCTTCCAACTAAACCAACCTAAGACTTCCTGTTAACCTATCTTATTCCCATAGGTTAGAGTGGGTCTTAAAGAAAAGGGAATAACTGAGGACTGATAGCACTAGGAGCAGAAAGGTACATCAATTCAGTATTATTAAGTCATCAATGTAGAAAGAAGGCCAACATAGTTCATATCCTAAAGCATGCAGAGCATGTAGGCCTTGTTTAGTCAGTATTAAAGTCAACATCAAATTAGAATTGCATGCATGCAAAAGTGAAGCATAAACCCTAAAAGTGACATGCAAACCCTAAAATCATATGAAGATCTATGTGAGACCGGTAACACCAATGGTCTAACACCGATGTTACCACCCCGCAACCCATCTGGATCCTTATGCATGCATCTATCTCTAGAGTCATTATCAACTAGAATATCAGTGGTAAGTGTTAATTTCTCTCTGCAAAACCCTAACCCTAATTCAACTATATTTTAGGGCATTTTTGCATGGCATTTTTGCATGCACAATTATTTTGCAAAGTTGTATGAGATTGAGTGTGTGATTCAGCACTATCATAGAACATTAGAGAATATCAGTCTTTGGGATATTACAACATCAAAGGGGGCACAATTTTACTCAAGAATGCCTTCCTAAGGTGGAAATCAAATTATAACATAATATATAACATGACAATACATGAAAGGGGGTCACTAGGGGATTAATCCACCCTATGCCCCATTACAACGTCAGAATCTAGGATATAACCATACAATACATCATCTAGCCAAGTTGAGGGCACTCCTTAGGGGACGTCCTCACTGACTAAGCCAAAAAATAATCCAGACCAAATGCTAACTGAAACTACTGAAGAACTGTCTAGGGAGCTAAAATACATCATTTAAGAAATTTTCCTGCCATTTCCTTGACCCAACAGGCCAAATCAATTTTTTCTGTGAATTTCCTAGTTCATTTCTGGTGGTGCATCCTCTGAAACTGAATAAAATCATCATAACTTTGTCCAGGTTGAGAACTGGGGAAAATTGACTATACTGGATGATCCATAAACATAGAAGAATGGTATAGTGACTACTCATACCCCCTGGAACAATGTAATGCTCTAGGAGAACCAAAAGTTTTCCATATTAAATTTGATCATTTGGTCAATAATAAAGTGATAATAATCACTGATCATGACATCCAGGGATAAACTCTTAAAAATGAAACCGCGGTATTGGTCTTGGGCATGTCTAGAACAAATATAATCAATGTTGTTTTCTGGGTCACTGCCTTGAAGTACCCAAATTGGAGGTGAGATGGTGTACCCATATGATTTTGCATGCATCCAAGGTAAGAAATGCTCCAATGGTGTACATCAAAACCAAACTTAAATCATGTTATTCATAATCATGGTGACAACAATAATAATAGTAAGTAAAATATACATGTGCCTTTGAAAAATATTGGAACCTTCTAGAAGTATCTTGTGCATGCCATACTAACAAATTTTAAACAATGTGCTAATGCTGGGTGAGGGTGGAAAACAAGGCTAAGGTAAAGGGAGATGAATTATAGTGGACTTTGACCATATGGTCTCCAAGAATGATGACAATTACACACGACCTCGGTGACATATACATGACAGATGAACAATAGGGGATGGTGGTGTCTCACAAGTGGATGAGCTAGCCTAAAAAGAGCCCATTCAACTCTAACAACATGTATACGACTCACATCCAAGCTAAGAACAAGCTCCACGAGGATCTTTACTAGAACCCTTGTGTTGAGTACATAAGAACTGTGATGCAAATATCCTAGGGGACACTCTGAATTAGCGATCCCTTGCTCCATCTCACATCAAAACCCGCAGGCTTCCTGAGGAATTAATCATTGCATTTCAATAGTGGTCAAAAGTCTTTAGATTTAGCATTTATTTATCCACTGTCTTTTAGGCCTTTCACAATTTCACTTTATAACCTTTTTTGAGTTGTTTCTAAAGACACAGTTTGCATTTATTTAAGGGCTTTGCATTTCAATAAATATAATTTATAGCACATAATGCATGTAATAATGGTAAACACATTGCTTCAAGTTTTAACTGACACTCTTCGTGATAACTCAGAGCTGAGACACAAAAAACATGGGATCCATCACACATAGGGGTCAAAGTGGGGAAAGTGATCTTTAATCTCATAAGTCTCTATCAAGATAAAGTCATGGGTTAAGGATCAATCATGGATGAACTTGATGGATGGAGACAAATGACACATTGAACCAACATAGCACTAAGGTCTAATATTTGTATAAAGCATGGCATGAACAACAGTCTTCAACATTAAGTCCTTTGATTATTCTCAGCAGAAGTTCAAGCATTAGTATACATAAATAAGCATAGGTCACCATGATCATCCTAACAAGTCAAGCCTAGTGTTTAATAAACAACACAGAGCAAAAACAAACCAATGATACATATACCTAGTCTCACCATATATACATGTCTCCATCTGATAGGGCCCCTCTGTAAGTGTGTACCATATCTGATATGTTATTTTGCTCAAATGAACTAGGTCATCATTGAAAGTGTCTCAATGGACTAATGAATCTCAGTCCTAGCAAGGAAACTCTATTGAACAAGGATTCGAAATGGCTGAGGCTATAATGATCCATGCTAAAACCCCATGTAAAAAATAGCTCGAAATAAAATAAAAGAGATATATAGGTATGCTTCATCGTGGTATCCCAGCTGCAAATGTATATGTGATAACATACAGTACAATGGATTCTCATGTATTTGAGAGGTACCCGTTCTTATGCATTATGTTTCGGAGGTTCATACATTGTTCTATAGGGATATGTTGACACAAATATGGCTGGTGGTAAAGATAGCAGGAGGAGCACCACAGGGTAAGTATTTACTGTGGATGGAATAACAGTAGGTTGGATTTCAAACTGCAAAAGGTTGTTGCACTTTCAACAACAAAAGAAGAGTATGTAGCTGCTACAAAAGCTAGTAACGAGATGATTTGGTTGCAAAGGTTCATGGAGGAATTGGGTAAGAAGCATGAGAATAGCAGGTTGTACAGTGACAGCCTGAGTGCCATTCATCTTGCAAAGAACTCAGTATTTCATTCGAAGACTAAACATATACAGCTCAAGTACCATTTCATAAGATCTGTAATGGAAGATGAACTGTTAAAGTTTGAAAAGATACATACTAGCTAGAATCATGCAGACATGTTGACAAAGGTAGTAACCAGAGAGAAATTGAGTTTCTGCTCGGTTTATGTTGGCCTTCAATCATGAAGGTGAAAACGACAAATTTTCCAAGTCCAAGGTCCAGCAAGTGCAGCAACGATGGAGCTGTTGTGATCAGTCTCCAAGTGGGATATTGTTGGTTGTGGAGCCTGATCTTCCAGATTCAAAGATATTATTGTTTAGTTGTGTTTGTAAACCAATTTTACTAGTACACTCGTCTCAGGTGGGCGTGCAGGGGTCAATGGGTCCCCGGTAAGGGTTCGAAGGCATCACCCCCGAAAGAAATTTTTCGAGATGTTCGTTGGCCAACAATTTGCAAACCCATGGTATTGGGTGACCCATAGTATTTTTCTATGGTAATTCCCCTATAAAAGGAAAACATTGTAACACAATTGTGTATTGTATTGTAGCATTGTAAACAATCTCCGCGATTCTGTGATAGAGACTGTGAGAGTGTGAAGATGAAGTGCAATGGGGTTGCAGCAGGTTGTATCCCTTCATTTTGTTGGATGGTATAATAATAAAGGACTTCCAATATATGTGTGGATGTATCCCATCTTGGGTGAACCACATTATATTTGTGTCTCTCTTGTAATGTGTTTAAGATTTGCATCTTGTTTAATTATTTAATTGTATAATTGTTATTGCTCTGTGATCCTGTTTTTTCTAATATTTATCCTATCATTTCATTCATATTTAAACCTATATGTCTGACATCTCAAGAACAATGCCTTCCTAGTCCATTACATCTCATATTCTTAATACTTTGAATATGATAATCCAAAAAATACAAGGAAGACGTTATAATAGGCCTATGTTCTATTGGAATATTGGACAATACTTAAAGGGGGGTGAATCAATATTGATAACTTTTAACAATTAAACCTATTTTTAAATTATTCATTAACACACATGATCAACAAGATACAAGGAACACAACTTTTATATTAGAAGCCCAATTGGGAAAACCACCAACACTTTCTATAACTGCAAAATTATATTTACAATTGTTTTTCAAGGTACAACTTGTTGGAGACTTCAGTCCCTAGGTTTCTTATCTATAACTGAAGGATTCTACAAAACCCTGGTTTCTTCCTGCTACAACATACAGGGATGCTACAACACCCTTTTTACCAACTACTACTGGAAGAAGGATACAACCTCCTGGTATATCAGCTACTATTGAAAGGATGCTTCGACACCCCATTTACCAGCAACTACTGGAAGGAGGCTACAACCCCCTTGCAGGCATGTATCCTTCCCTAGCACCACCCTGTCACCCTAATATGTTTTTATCAGACTTCCAGATCTTCTTATGTCTTCAATTATATCACTGGTTTCTCATCACTTCCTTAGTATTTGTCTATTGTTGCTGCAACTACATGGATCTGGATCATAGAGACACACTTCAACAGGTCAAAATATGCAAATATATATTCATCATACCCATATGAACCAGTGTGTATTTTCACTAATATTATGCCTCTTTCAATGATCACATCCTTTCAACTATGTTCATTATGCCTATTCACCAAACCGCACTTTCAGCAAGTGTGTCTCTTCAACAAACACATTTCTTCATTAACAACCATGCCCTTCCATCAAACACACCTCTTCATTCTGGAACTTTGTGCCTTTTCACAGTCATAACCTTCTTATTAATCATAACTTTGTTTATGATTAATAAGCTATGCTTAATAATTAATATTCTTCATCTAACAGTCACGTATCTTCATAGTGACTTTTCAAAAATTTCTCGCGCAATTTCGGAACGTCGAAAAAAAATACTTTCGCAATTGACTTTCTATAATGACCTTTTTGCAACAGAAATCCTTCTGCAACTATCTATCTACGACCTATATTTCATCTTTCGCAATTACATTTCCACAATGATATTTCCGCGTTTATCTTTCTACAAAATGTCTTTCCGCAATTAACCTTCTGCAACGATCTTTTCGCAATTTGCGGGAACTCCTTCCTTCCGCAATTGCGAGTTGCAGGTTGCAGGCCTGCCTTTCATCTTTTTCAAACGATCTTTTCGCAATTTGCGGGAACTCCTTCCTTCCGCAATTGCGAGTTGCAGGTTGCAGGCCTGCCTTTCATCTTTTTCAAACCAGGCTTCTGCATTTACCCTTTCCGCAACGATCTTTCCGCAATCTGCGGAAACTCCTTCCTTCTGCAATTGCAGGTTGCCGTTTGCGGGGTTGCCTTTCAATTTTTTTGAACCAGGCTTCCGCATTTAACCTTTCTGCAATCGTTATTTTCACAATCGGTGGGGGCTCCTTCCTTCTGCAATTGTGGATTGCGGATTGTGGGTTGCGGGCCTACCTTTCGTCTTTTTCTGAAATGGGCTTCCGCAATATCCTCCCACAAATCTCTTTCTGCAACTCCTTGTTGGAATATTGGATAGTACTGAGAGGGGGGGTGAATTAGTATCGATAACTTTTGTAAATTAAAACCACTTTTAACATTAATTATTAACACACAGAATCAACAACAAACATAGAACACATATTTTATCATGGAACCAAATTGAGAAAACCATCAATACTTCCTATTACTGCAAAATTATATTTACAAATAGTTTATGCCTGCTACAACAGACAAGGATGGTACCACACCATATTTACCAGCAACTACTAGAAGGAGGCTACAACCCCCTGGTTTTATCAGCTGCTACTGAAAGGATGCTACGACACCCTATTTACCAGCTACTAGTGGAAGGAGGCTATGACCCCCTAGTTTTATTAGTTGTTACTAAAAGGATGCTACAACACCCTATTTACCAACTACTACTGAAGGAGGCTACAACCCCCTAGTAGGCGTATAGCTTTCCCTAGCGCCACCCTACCACCCTAGTTTTTATATGTTTTATAGATCTTCTTTACGATTACTGTCACTGGTTCTTCTTTGGTCTCTGTTTGCTGCATTAATCTGGATCACAGAGACATCTTCTTTCTTCTTCATAATTCTGCTTATATATTATTTTACTATTCTTTTGAATCATTGCATCTTTTCAACATATGCTCATGCCTCTTCATCATCGTTCCTCTTCACATCTCTGATAATTAATTTATCATTATGTTTCTTACTAATTTTAATCAATTAATTTATCATTATGTTCATTATATATTTTTAATTATTCAATTAATTAAACTTTGTGTGGATCTCATGCCTCTTCGAAACTTTGTGGGTTTCTTCCATCTTTAGGCCTTCGGGCTTTCTTTCTTTCATTTCTACGAGCTTCCTATCTCTTTCACCAGCAGGAATACTCCAAGATTTCGTGGGATTCCTTCATCTGGGGCATGATGCCTTCTCCCATTCTTCACCTATGTGCATTTCCAAACATGTATGGACCTTAACCCTCTATATCTGCGGGCATAGCCTTGCTTCTGTACGAAATTATGCCTTAAGTCCCTTTGCAGTCCCATCTACCCTCTCTGGTCATTCTTAGGCCCCTACGGGATTTATTAAGCCGATGTGGCTTCACCTCTTCCCACGCGGACATCCTTAAGCCCCTTTATAAGTAATCATGTTTTTCACGGTTTTTGGGAGACCAATAACTAGCATATGAGAGCACCAAATAGGATTCTAATTTCATGGTTGGATAGCTAGTTCACCAAGCAACAAGACCATGCTAACTGATGAGTTTTATCATCAAAAGAACACCTCCTTGCGGGCATTTCCAAATGCCTCATCAACCATGTGTTTTTGACACTTAGTTAAATATTTTTCTTCATATGTAAAACAATTTTTCTTCTACTTTGGTAGATTGATTTATCCCTCATGTGATCACCATAAATAAAACTACAAGAATGGTTGGATGGCTACTTCAATGGTGAACAAGATCATGTCAATTGATGACCTAATTGACACATACCCAACATCTCGCAGGAATTTGAAAGTGGTCTTCCAAACTATTGATTTGACCCTTAGAAAAATTTATTCAAACCCTAGGTCACCAAGGTGATTTTAATCAGTGAAAAACTTCGAGTTGACCCGAACGATGTCCCAATATCTCCTATCGTTTCGACACTCACTCTCAATTCACCTCCAATAGTTTTGGCCAATCTCTCTGATCATTTCTGCGCTCACTCGCGATTCACCTCTGACGGTGTCAGTGGATTTCTTTCAGTTGTGTCGAAACGACAACCTCTCCAATCATTTTGGTGCCCACTCACGAGCCACCTCTGATAGTGTTGACGGATTTCTTTCAATTTTTCTGAAACAATATTTTCTCAACCTCTTCAATCGTTTCGAAGATACTAGATGAGTTACGTCGACATGGATGATTCAACCGACCATTTCACAGCGACTAGATGAGTAACGTCGATCGTTTCGCAATGAATGGATGAGTTATGTTGACCATTTCGCAACAAATATATGAGTTACTTTGACCATTTCGTAATGATTGGCTGACTTACACCCACCGTTTCGCAGTGAATGGATGGGTTACGTCGACATGGATGATTCAATCGACCATTTCGGAGAGACTTAGTCAATTTCAAAAATTGTCATAGTGCTCCAGAATGATGTCAGATTGCAACAATGAATTCCTAATAGCATCAGAACACTATCATGTGGTTTCCTAGCATCATCACACATGCCACATCATCACTTCCTTTGACATTAATGAACTTCTTTGACATCAATGAAAACTAAACTCATCAGTCCTGTTTCCCGTCGATCACTAGCAGAATTCTCCTCGTCTGTTGATCGGCTATCAAATACGGAAATTCACTTTGGTGCTCCAGAATGTTATCTTCTGTGCACGTTTAGTTTTGCGGATCATTTCCTTGTTGTCGATCTATCTTCTCTCCTTTAATCTAGACCTTCTGACTTTGTCTAATTTACTATTTGCTTTGAAATGAGACCATGGTGAGATAGCCACTTCAACAAGCTATAGCCTGACAAGATGGGGCGAGCATTTTCCTTAACCTATGAATTATGGTGGGAATTTTATTTAACCTACGAATCATGGTTGGCATTTCCTTAGGGAAGTTTTGACTAATATTTCCATACTTAGTTAATTTCCAAAGTTTCACAAAATTTCCATACTTCTCCAAAATGATGTCAGATTGCGACACTGACTTCATGATAGCATCAAAACACCATCATGTGTCTTTACAACCTTATCACATATGCCACATCATCATGCATGCCATGTCATTACTTCCTTTGTTATTCCTTTGTCTTACACTGAGTTTGCTCGGCCACCATGTTCTTGGTTATTCCTTTGTCATTACAGAACTCCTTTGACATCAATGACAACTGCATTCAACATTCTTCCTCTTTGGCATTGATGGCAACATCTAAACATTCTCCACTCTTTAACAACAATGACAAGGGATAAAATGTTATGCCTTTGTTGTAACTATCTTGATAGATAATTTCCTATATTTGTTCTTTTTGACAACTGCCCTTGCCAATATATCTCTTCTTTTAAGAAATTTAGCTTTTTTCTTCTCTTTCTCTTGTTAACTGGACTTGGTACTAATCATTGTGTTATGATCTAGTTAATATCCTCATTTACTTTCTTGTAGCGAGTCTTTGAAGGAGAACATGGATTATTAGTTCATAGACTCCCCCATTCAATGTTCCTCCTCTTTGTCAACATTTTCTACATTTTGTGACAGAGTTTACACTCATCATTAGTTTTCTTCCATAAACCGCTCTTTAAAAATGTATCATGTAACTTGCTCTTCTTAAGGAGTCTTCACTACTATGAAAACAATTTATTATCCATATGTCCTTGTTCCTTTAGACATTGACCGGGGTTTATCTAGCTTGATTTATACTATATTCGTCTTTCATAGCTTACACCATAATTCCTTGGTCTGAGGTAACAACAGGGTTTGCTACAGGTTCATAAACATGCTTCTGAGAGACAAATTTAGAAAGAACTTCATCAAACTGATATGTGTTTGAATACCAATTGTCCATGCGCAATCTTACTGCTACTTTTACTCATCCTAACACTTTTTCAATAAACTGCATCTTTATCTTTCATATCATCCTTCAATTTTCTTCAACTATCAACAATTTTTGTAGTTAAAATTGCTTTTAAAAGATTAAATCAAGAATGATTTTAACTCACAGAAATGATTGTTCATAATTTACCTATCATATAGTCCTTAAGATTGTCTAAATGGTACCCTTCAGATCTGTTCTTGTATTAATCTTTACATGTGCTCATCAACCATGAAAACATGATTATCAAATCCTCCAAGTGTGACAAGTGGAAGATCATCCCAAACAAATGTGATCAAATGAATACTTTTAGGATGGACAAAGTTTTTAATTTATGTGTCATGACTTCAAATTCTGAGTAATAAGGATTATTTTCATATTCTATTGGATTACAGACTTCATGGTCCTCATGGATCTCATGGATCACACATTTTAATATTTTCATGGTACTTCATAGGTTTTACACTTTGCTCTATGTCAACCATACACCAGTCTTATCATTTAACCATGATCATCTATTGTCTTCTCTAATTCTGCTTTTGATTTAGTTACACTTCAACCATTAAGCATGCTTGTCACATAGATGATTTCTAGACAAAATGTTTTCATTTTCAATTTGTCACTTCTACACTTCTTCTTGTCTTTGAGGAAGATAGCTTTTACCAAGTATCTCGTAGGACTCTTCTTCTTGTTGTTTTGATGGAAACCTCAAAACACTCTTTTCTTCTTACCAACTGACATTTTTTAAGTGCAAATTGCAATTTTCTGATATTAATTACTCCCAATGAGTATATGATCCCCTCTAATGCTAATTTTGAGGTTCTCTTCTAGGTCATGAGAGATATTAGAAAAGGCATCCATGATTATCATCTTCATTTCCATCGGTATATTCTTTTACATATTCATCTTTCTTTCCCTCATAATGGATGTTATTTTTATCTATAGCACTATTATGCTCATCATCATCTTTGGAAACTTCACTAATGTTTGAAATTTGTTTTTCTTCCCAGACTTTGTAATCTGACTTTCTTCTCCACATCTTTCCATGAGGTACCCTACGTACTAGTCTTCTATCATTTGATGTGTTTGTGTCTTGTTTACTTCTCACACTTTTATCTTTTCCCTTGGTTATGCAATCAGCAGCCTTATGACTAGACGTATGGCAGCAATGACAATATCCAAAGAATGTCTTTTTATATTTATAGAATCTTTGATCTTCTTGCTTGTAATGGCTATTTTCATTTTCATATCTTCTCAAATTTTTTATCTGGGCAGAATTTTGATGACTGGATTTAGTCTTCCTCTCATTCTTCTGATGCTTGGGTGTATTCTTCTTATAGACATGAAACTTTTCATATGCTTTGCAATTCAGAGCTTTATGTCCAAAGGTATTACAAGAGTAGCAATGACCAAAAAACAATTGTTGATATCTACTTGTCATTGGTCTTCTGGGAATCATATATGTTCTTTGTAAGAGAGGAGCAAATTTCTTACTTTCTTCCTTCTTGAGTGCATCAACATAACTTCTTTCATCTCGGTTTGTGAAAAAGGAATATTCTGGCTTCTTTTCTTTGTCATATCCTAATCCAGATTTATCACTTGATGGTCTTTGGCTACTTAAGATATCATCTAAAGTCATTGAGTTGTTCTCAAGTTTTGATTGAACATATTTCTCATCAAGCTTCTTCCTAAGTAGGATGACTTCTGGTTCAAGTCTTTCAAAGTCTTGTATTTTCTCCTTGAACTTTTCATTAACAAACTGCTGATCTTTTAGCCTCTCTACTTCTTTCTTGATCTTTTGGCCGTTGTTTGTTGTCTTGAATTGTGCAGCTCTTCTTGGAGGGTCTTTACTTTCTCTTCTTTTGATTTCTGCTCTTCTAGGTACTTTGACAAATTTTCTTTCAAAGAATTTTTTTTGTATTCTTCTCTTTCTCAATTCTTCAAGGGAACTTATGACTTCTGCCTTTAGGCCCACCTCTCCTTCCACATTTGAATTATCTTTTGAAGTTATTGTCTCCATGAATAGATTTTCTTCATCTTCACGTATCTCTTCATCTTCACTATCTTCCATGGAATATAAGTTTTTCTTCTTTTTATTAAATTTTTTCTTGTGTATGGTTTTACTCCTTTGATCTTCCTTATGACTGCAAGGTTCTTCATCATCACTATCATTCTAGAAAATAGCAAGGCTTGCTTCTGCTCTTTGTTCAACTGAGTAAAGTTTCTCCAGTTTGACCCAGAGTTCCTTAGTTGAGATACATTGTCCTGACTTCTCTTTGATGGGTTGAGGTAATCCATCAAGTATGGCCTCCATTGCACTTGAGTTATTTTTCATGGATTCTTTCTGAGATGTAGTCCTTATTCATTTTGGTGGGATGTAATCAAATATTACTGAAATCCATACTCCATATCCTAATGACTGTAAGTACACTCTCATTCTTATGCTCCATAATGCATATCCTTCTTTATTAAGTACTAGAGCTCTGTTGGACGAAATCCCTTCTTGTTGATGCATAGTGGTTTTTAATAGGATCTTCTTTCCAGTGGTTTAGACTGCAGTGAAGGATCCTACTCTCATACTAATTGTTGGAATATTGGACAATACTTAGAATGGGGGTGAATCAATATCGATAACTTTTAACAAGTAAAACCACTTTTAACTTATTATGTCACTGCATGGTGACATATATGGATAGGTTAGTTCTATTATTTTAACCGTACAGTGCAAAAAAATTTCAAAAAAATTCTAAAGTTTTCTAATGTTATAAAATTTTAATATTTAATACAATTAAAAAAATATTTATTTAAATTTTGATTGGCCTAATTTGTGTTGACATAAGTCTCAAAATTTGGTCTCAGGGGTTGACGACGGAGCAAACGTCATAAAAAGTCTATATAGATTATATTCTTTTGATAGTTTAAATATACTCTGAAGTGTGAAGTACTTACATGCTTTTAAGTGTTATCTTCGACAATTGACACATGGAAAATTCGGTATCCTCTCATTGGTTGCCTGAATTAAAGCTTTCAAACCATCCTCCCTGCCTTGCCCAAGAAACGCCACCCACGACGCACTTCAATTCACGTGCATGTCAACTGCCACGCGGCCATTGAAAAGCAATGGCGAGCCATTCTATGCCCGAGTCCGTATACGAGGGAGTGCCACGACGGTGAAGTAGTTACTATTACCAGCTCTCCTGTTTCTCACACACAATCTTCATTTTCTTCTTCTGTTCCGCTGGCTTCGTTGTTTGGTTGCTTGCTTTTCACGTACAAACTTAGAAGGACGATGAATACATGTTGCTTACTTGCTCTTTACCTGCAAACTAAGAAGAGGGAAGGAAGGCCAGTGAGTGAAGAAGTCAGTCACTTTGTTTATTGGCATGATGGAAGAAGCCGCACGGTTCCCGCAGGCACAAGCGGCTTTGACAGACGTCTAGTTTGGCCTTGCATCGTCCAGAGAAATTGTAAGTGGATGCACGAAATAGAGAAGAATAATGGGCAATCGGGTTCTTGTTTATTGCAATTATGAGGCAAATAATATATTTTAACTTAGTTAAAACTCATTTTCATGCCAATTCAATTGGAAACCACCTTTGAACTCTTAATGTAAAGAATGTGTATGTACGCTATTCAGGTTAAACAAAATATAGCACTTGTTGGGAGCACACTTTTAACTAGTTATTAGCCTTAACGACTCTCTCATCCTTGGTAATGAGCTTATAATTTTCTTGTTATGAGCATTGAAGAATCTCAACAAAACCTAAGGTGGGGTTTGGTTGGGGTGGGGTGGGATGAAGAGGGTTTCATAAACTTGTTTGAGCAATTACGAACTAAATTGTTTTCTCGAGAAAGTTACCACCCAAAGGCTAAATAATTGACATTGTATAGGAAAGGGCTCTTAATTTGTTGAAAGACATAAACCAGGCATGATCCAAGGTCATTTCCCCCAAAGTAGCATCATGCAGAGAATTGCTAATTCCATAGAATTACCAATTCCACAGTAACTCTAAAAATCACGGTTATTGTAACTTCTACTGAAGTTTCCTAGAACTTAAAATTTCTTAACGTCATCTTCATCTTCTAGGTTGTTGCAAAGGACCAGCCTTGATTGTTGCATCACTAATGTGAAAGATGGTGACGCCATTGTCACATATAGTTTAGACTACAATACACTTTTATTTTCGTAAAGGCAGTGAATTCCAATAGCTGGTATTATGTTCTAATTTTACAATAAGATGCTTATGGTTATTATTTCAGAAAGGTTAAACGCACATGGGAGGTTTACTTAATTGGAAGCCATGCTTTAAAATATAAATCCGTAGATAGTTTTGTCAAGTTTAGACTACTATATGCGCTTTTTTTCCATAAAAGCAGTGAATTCCAATAGTTGGTATTAAATTATAATTTGGTTCGTGAATTTAGTTATAATTTGGTTCGTAAATTCCAATAGCTGGTATTAAGTTATAATTTGGTTCCATGAAACTTTAGTGTGAGTTTTATAATGATTTTAACTCTATAATATAATGATTTTAACTTTAAACTTGGTGTTGGATTTTATTTTTAAAAGTTTGGTTCATTATACACCAACTATATGTTAACATATAGTTTGGTTCATTGAGTTTTTTAACATATAGTTTGGTTCATTCGTTCATTTACAAAGTATTTGTTTACATAGTATACAATTGTAATTGGGAAATATTCGTTGTTTTTCAATAAGTAGATGATTTATTTATTATTTAGTTTTTCTTAGCATAAAAGATGTTTTTATTCAATTATTGAGAAAATTAGTTTATATTATGATAGTTATTAGTGAAATCCAATGGATTTAAATGAAATTCACAAAATATTCGTTATTTTTTCAGTAAGTAGGTGATTTATTTCTTATTTACTTTTTCTTAACATAAAATATGCTCTTATTCAATTTTTGAGAAATTTAGTTTATATTATGATAGTTATTAGTGAAATCCAATGGATTTAAATGAGATCCATAGGAATTTCCCTTCAGGTCTAATGTATATAGGTTTCAAGAAAATTCATGGCTTGAAGGGCTATATTGCATCTGCATGTTTTAATTTGTTGTAGTTATTTTATGATTTTGGTTGAGTGGTCACCATGAAGGTTATTTATTCTACCTATTTCAATGAAGCCATTTGTGTGTTTACGTGTATGCTACACCCTTCTCCAAGTTTACGTGGATGTATCCATATTTAATATGCAATAAATTGGATCTTTGATCATGATTAAGGATGCTTAGCACACATTTTGCATCTTTCCCAATTATCTTTGTTTCCTCAAAACATGGAGAAATCAATTCGATGGCTAAGTAGTGAAATCCATTTGATGGCTAAGTAATTTTTTTGGCTAAATAATTTTCCTTTTTGTTACAAATTTGTGACAAAGTGCCATATTTCTATAGTTGATATAGCAATAGTTGTTACCAACTGCGATGACATTTCCACCTCGTGGCTCTTGTTCATTAACATGTATGATCAACAAGATACAAGGAACACATTTTTTTATCATGGAAGCCCAATTGGAAAAGCCACCAACATTTTCTATAACTGCAAAATATATATTTACAATTGTTTTTGCAAGCTACAACTTGCTGGAGACTTCAGTCCCCAAGTTTCTAAGCTATAGCTGAAAGATGCTACAACACCCTGGTTTCTGCCTGCTACAACAGACAATGATGCTACAACACATTTTTTACCAACTACTACTGGAAGAAGGCTACGACCTCCTAGTTTACCATCTACTACTGAAAGGATGATTCAACACCCCATTTACCAACAACTACTGGAAGGAGGCTACAACCCCCTTGCATGCATGTAGCATGCCCTAGCACTGCCCTGCCACCCTAATATGTGTTTATCAGACTTCCAGATCTTCTTATGTTTTCAATTCTATCACTGGTTTCTCATCACTTCCTTGATCTATGTCTTCTGTTGTTGCTGCTACATGGATCTAGACTATAGAGACACTTCAATAGGTTGAAATATGCACATATATATATTCATCATACCCATATGAACAAGTGTGTCTTTTCACTGATATCATGTCTCTTTCAATGATCATGTCCTTTCAACTTTGTTCATTATGCCTATTCACCAAAACGCACTTTCAACAAGTGTGTCTCTTCAACAACCGCATTTTTTCATTAACAGTCACACCCTTTCATCGAACACACATCTTCATTCTGGAACTTCATGCCTTTTCACAATCATAACCTTCTGATTAATCATAACTCTGTTTATGATTAATAAACTTTGCTAAAGAATTAATATTCTTCATCTAACATTCACGTATCAAAAATTCTCGCGTGATTTTAGAGTATCAACCAAAAATCCTTCCGCAACAACCTTTTCGCAACAAAAATCCTTCTGCAATTACCTTTCCGCAACTATCTTTCTGCAACTTGTCTTTTCGCTTTCACAGTTACCTTTCCGCAACAAACTTTTTGCATTTATCTTTCTGCAAACTGTCTTTCCCCAATTAACCTTCTGCAATGATCTTTTCGCAAATTGTCTTTCCGTGACAATCTTTCCGCAATCTGTGGAAACTCCTTCCTTCCTCAATTGCGGGTTGCGAGCTTGCCTTTCAACTTTTTCGAACCAAGCTTCTGCATTCACCCTTTTCGCAATCGTCGTTTCCGCAATCTACGGTAAAATCCTTCCTTCTGCAATTGCAGGTTGCGAGGCTGCCTTTCAACTTTTTCGAACCAGGCTTCTACAACGATCTTTCTGCAATCATCATTTCCGCAATATGCGAAAACTCATTCCTTCTGCAATTGTGGATTGCGGGTTGCATGGCTGCCTTTCAAGTTTTTATGAAATGGACTTCCACAATATCCTCTCGCAAATCTCTTTCTGCAACTCCCGTGAACCGTCGACCATTTATGGAATCCTCCTCGTTCATTGATCAGCTATCAAACATGGAACTTCACTTTGGCACTCTGGAATGTTATCTTTCGTGCACATTTACTTTTGTGGATCCTTTCCTCCTCGTCGATCTATCTTCTCTCCTTTGAACTGGACCGTCTAACTTTGTCTAATTTACTATTTTCTTTGAAATGAGACCATGGTCAGATAGCCACTTCAACAAGCTATAGCCTGACAGGATGGGATCGGCATTTTCCTTAACCTATGAATTATGGCGGGCATTTCCTTATGGCCGTTTTGACTAATATTTCCATACTTGGTCCATTTCCAAAGTTTCACAAAATTGCCATACTTTTTCAGTATGATGTCAGATTGCAACACTGACTTCATGATAGCATCAAAACACCATCATGTGTTTTTCAGTGTCATTACATATGCCACATCATCATGCATGACATGTCATCACTTCATTTGTTATTCATTTTTCTTACACTGAGTTTGTTCTGCCATGATGTTCTAGGTTATTCCGTTTTCATTACTGAACTCCTTTGACATCAATGACAACTACATTCAACATGTTTGTTAAACAGAAAATTGTAAACACATACAAATACATATTTTATCGACGCCTTGGCACAGTTCCACCACAGCCTTGAACATCTTAGGGGGCTACACTATGCTCAACCAGAATCTTATTAATTTGCTTTGCCAATGTGACACTAAAGTTATTTTTCCATACTTAGTCAATTTCCAAAGTTTCACAAAATTGTCATACTTTTCCAGAATGATGTCAGATTGCAACACAAACTTCATGATAGCATCAAAACATCATCATGTGTCTTTCTAGCCTCATCACATATGCCACATCACCATGCATGAAATGTTATCACTTCCTTTGTTATTCTCGTCTTACACTGAGTTTGCTTTGCCATCGTGTTCTTGGTTATTCCTTTGTCATTATTGAACTCCTTTGACATCAATGACAACTACATTCAACATGTTCGTCAAACAAAAAATTGAAATGCATACAAATACATATTTTATTGATGCCTCAACATAGTTCCAACACAACCTGGAACATCTTAGGGGGCAACACTATGCTCAAACATAATCTTATTAATTTGCTTTGCCAATGTGACACTAAAGTTATTTATTGTGTTATGTTAAGTCTATGATTTTGCATGTTAAACTAATGTTTTTGTAGAGATTAGTTTTTAATATTATAGTAGATAGTTGTAACTAGAAAGGACAATATCTTTAGGTGTTTATCAGTTTGAGAGTAATAGCATTGATTAGTTAGACCAAAGGAACTACTAGGCCTTCAAAGAGTTCAATGCTATCTTCTAGGTTTTAATATTTAGTTCTTTCAATGGCAATAACAAGGATATTTGGCTGTTTGAATGTAGGGACATAATCTAATAATAATCAAAACCAATGTGAACATCGTGTCAAGAAAATGTCATCAAGGGTCTAGAAAAAAAAACAACTTAATGACAACATCAGATAAAATATTGAAAAATAATAACAAACTTATAAAAAACACAATATATTCATTTTTTCCAAAATTTTAAGCATCTAAAGAAACAACAACATCAAATAAACACATTGCCACATGCCACATAACTATGAAAATAAAATTGATATATAAATGTATAGGATGTCTATGATACGTCACACATCAATATTGAAATGTCTTGAGTCCTAACTCCGTAGCCTTAAAATATCATATAAAAATTTAATAAATGTATCTTGTCATCATGAGTCACGTACATAATACAATGAAATCGAATAAATACACTCCTTTGCTCTCAAACCCCTTCACTCTGTTTTGAAAATGGAAAATTTTGGGCTAGAAGCCTGATGGTCCAAGGGTCGACGAAGTTTTCCAGATTCATAATTTTTTTTAGGAATTGCGATGTTCTAAATATCCCAAACATCACTATTTCTTTTAGTGATAATATTGTCAAGGACACGTCACAATATCAGCAATATAATCGCAGTGTTTGCATCTGATCCAAACTAATTTTGAATGGTGGGAAATGAGGATTGTGTGCCTCCATACTTATAGCAGATTGCGCCTATATATAATGAAAAATGATCATTTATTCCCTACAAAAATCCACTTTCAAAAGCATTATTTTTCCAAAACACTTTTTGTATGCAGAAGCTTGATTAATAAATGTTTGGGATGAGTTTTGATATATGCACATATATAGATAGTGATAACGATTGAAGTCAAGCCTTCCAAAGGGTTCAAATCCATCCTAGATGTTGAATTCCATAAATATTGAAGAGAAATTTTATTTTGCATTTTCTTGTGAAGTTTGTACTTAGTTTACTTGTATTAATGGAAGTGCTATCATTTCTTGCAACTTTCATCAAAGAAGGGTTGAATGAATATGTGCTCTTCATCTTTAAACTAAGCATGCCCTTCAAAAACAAGATGGTTTAAACCTGATTAGCTACCCCTAGGATCTAAGATCACTTGTATTATTATTCATTCATATTATAAAATATTATTTTGTCCTATATGAATTTTAACAGTTTTAACACTATATTGCATACAAACTGTAACTGATAATACAGAGTTAAAACTAGAATAATTTATACCAGCTTTCACTCTATACCATTTAAATAATAATAATAATCTATTTTTAAAGTCACAGCCAAGCAAGACACCAAATTAATGTATGATACCCCATTGTTTGTGGGACAAGGGACCCCTCTGCACAGTGATTTGACAGCTTTAGTCTGTAGAGGTGTACATACCCTACACCTCTCTGGAGTTGAACCTGTGACCTCCAAGGAGGAAACACGTGTTCATGACCATAAATCTCACTCAAGTTCTTTCCTTCCATTAAATATCTTCAATTCTTGTACTTATGCTATTTGAAATCTAAAATTGATTATTTTACATGTTGCAATCTGTTTCACTGCATGACAACTCAAGTTATGGTTCAGATTTGACAATTTCCATATATAATACTTACAATTTTCTGTGCTGATTCGAAGCATATGAAGAATTTGGTACCCCATCATTCATGGATATCAAACGAACTCAACAAAAGAAAGTTCCCTATTTTAATCTATGGCACAAGTAAAAAACACCTACACCCAGAGGCACATGTGCAGGGACTTGCATGGAGGAAACATAAACTTATCATGTCCAGAAGATCATGAAATCTTTGGGACCTTGAACAAAGTTTATCATTAACTGTATACTCCATGTAGTTGTCCCGAAGATAACCTACTATCCCATCATTATATACCTCAAAATTTTATTATAGACAGGGAAAGGGAAGCCTTCTTGTATTACAGGTCACGTGCAGTGCACTCTCCTTCCTCAGCTATTGACGATGAGCTGCATAGCTACACAATCTCGATATGCTGCAACAGTAGATTTAATAAAACCACTAGAAGTCTATCATCATGAGATTATGCATTGTGCTTAGTTTCCCATCGAATAGACTATTCCTTGAAAAACTCATGACAGTGAAGGGGCGTTGCATCATCGATATGATCCCTCTTGATCACGGACAAATCAGGAGCCATGTCAACATCTTTCACAGGCTGAAACATGCAAAAAGCATAAGCTTTTCAATCAACAACAAAGTTTGCTTATTTGTTATAGCATAATAAAATACTGAAATGGTTAACTTTTCTTTTGCCTAGCTACTTTTTTGTTGGAATTATATTCTAATGTTATATTGAGAATAGAAAAGAAATAATTCTATCAATGAATCCTTGCTGACACTCATAAGTTTAGGAAGGAGCCAAAGCTAGAGTTTCATCCACCTTTTTTGAAATTCCATCATGGCAACATTGATTTAACAAACATTCAAGTTAATTCCTGTGGGGTTAAATGAGGGATATACTGAGAATCTCTAGAATGGAGTTCTAGTTAAACTACAAATCCAGGGTGTATTGCATCTCGAAATTAAGAGGTATCCATCAGTCAATCTCATTAATAATCAGAAAAATATGAAACGCCCACATGGCTGGCAATGATTCCTTATATAATTCTAATTAGTTTTAACTTCATCTAAAAAGATCAATCAAATAATGAACAAATCTAGAACTTCAATCTGCCTAAGTTTGTATTTGTAAATATGATCAGTTTGTTCACTGTCATCAAGTGTATTATAAGGAAAATAATTGAAGCTTTTCAGAAAGATGCCTCGGGATACTCCAAACAAAGGACTTACTAAATGCATGGGTATGATATGGTCTAGATGCCATTCATCATGGAAAGTGAATCTAAGTTTAGAAACGAGAATGCTAAAGTAGTACAGTTAGGTAGGACAGTGGTTGGCATCTAGAAGAAGTACAACAACATATAAGAATGATGGCCAAAGTAAATTTTAATGAGGGCCATAGGAAGTAAAGAATGAAATATTTGCAACCTAACTCGACACTGCTGGAAATCACATTCCAGAATTCAGTGCAGAATTCAGTGCAAGTGCACAAAGTAAACATTCAAGATTGATTAAACAAACATTCAAGTTAATTCCTGTGGGGAAAAATGAGGGATATGCTGAGAATCTCTAGAGTGGAGTTTTAGTAAAATTACAAGTCCAGGATGTATTGCATCTCGAAATTAAGATGTATCCATCAGTCAATCTCAATCTCATTAATAATCAGAAAAACGTGAAATGCCCAAAAGGCTACCGATGATTCCCAATAGAATTCTAATAAGTTTTAGCTTCATCTAAAAAAATCAATCAGATAATGAACAAATCTAGAGTTTCAATCTGCATATGTTTATATTTGTAAATGTGGTCAGTTTCCTCACTGTCATCTAAGTGTATTATAAGGAAAATAATTGAAGCTTTTAGAAAGATGCCTCGGAATACACCAAAATAAAAGGACTCGCTAATTGCATGGGTATGATATGGTCTAGAATCTAGATGCCAGTGAACATGGAGAGTGAACCAGAGTGGCACAGTAAATTTACTGATGGCCAAAGTAAATTTAATGAGTGCCATGGGAGTAAAGAATGAAATATTCGCAACCTTACTCGACACTGCCGGAAATCACATTCCAGAAGTCAATGCAAGTGCACAAAGTAAACATTCAATAAGATCAATCAGGACATCGATTTGCTATGCAATCCAAAACCAATTTCACCCATAGGTGGAAAGGCAAGGGAACAACAGGTGAGAGAAGCAAATGTTACGAGTTTTTCTTTATGGCAGAAAGTAGAAAGCCTTTAAGTTTAGTCTATATATGATAAAAACAAAGCCATATAACTTGGATTTGGCAGCAACTCGACAAACACAAAGCAGGGAATCAACTCGGAAATACCATTCAAAATTTCCTTAAGAAAAGGACAAAGATTTTCCACTTCATGACCAATCAATACAAATTCTATTGCACAACAAACGCATGCTCTAGAGTACATGTTCATGTAGAAATCCAGTCTAAATTTCAGAAGTTTTGGTAGAAAAATAATTTAAATTTTATTCAAAAATAGCTTAAAATTTAAATACTGAACCATCTAGTGAGACTGTTTTCTGCTTTCTTTACAAGATGATAGACTGATGCTGCTTCCCTTTATGATCAGTCATTTCGACTTTTTGTTTTTTCACGGAAGACTGCTTTTTTGGCACACATCTATAATTAGCATTTTCTATGTATGGCAGGTACAGGTTGAAGGTCATGGTTCCAAGCAGGCAGTGGTGGGGTGGTTCGAGGTCCAGATGGTGAATGAGTGTTAATTTTAGAGCAGTGTTTGAGCAGATGGATTGTTTCTGGAGTGACACATGGCATCTGGTGGAACGCTTCACATGGCCTGGTCATAAAACCCTAAATCAGGTTATCATTATGGTCAAATTCGATGTTGGTTCCTGTTATCACATCCATAGTAGCTGGAGCTACCATGATGCAGCATACCATTTTTTGTTTCAGACGAGAGCCAGTCCTACATTGAGATGAGCATATTTTGGCAGCAATGATCAGTGGCTGAGTACGTGCAGAGTGCCAGAGCAGTGTGGCCTTTCCCCTTTAATGATGAGCCCTTTGCTGAGCTTGGAGGGAGGCTTGCTATGTCATGGTTTATTCTGAGCAGAACAGTACGAGTACAGATTGTTGATAAGATTTCCTACCTTGCCAATGTATCAGACGCAGATCCGGTTCAGGTATATGGCATGTGGGTTGTACAATATGGTTCTCTTTTACTTATCTTAGTAGATTAGACTTAGCTTTGGTAGTGATATCTATGGTGATCATTATCTTTTTGAGTGCCAATTGAGAACAATGGAGTAGTGTCAGTTTTGTGTCTTTGGTGTATGGTTGCCGGTACGGGTTATCCTTTGTCAGTTGAGTTCATCTCCCACTATTTGTTGGCACCACCCTACCAGGCTACCACTTATCTCTCCATCCATTTGCGTCCTCCATGCAGTAGCCTACCCTGTGACTATGGTCACGACTGGTGTGATCAAATAGCTCTCCCTCAATGTGACCTCTGTGTATTGATAGGCCTCCATTTTTTTCTTGTCTCGGCTCTGGAGTGTGAAAGTGTCCCCATTAGTCCTCCAAGCAAGTTATCCTATCATCATTAAATGTATCATTGTGACATATGTTATATATAAAGAAATGCAAGCCAAAAGGCTAATTTATGAAATGAAATGTAAAGGGCCAAATAAAAGCAAATGTGGAACACATGCAAAATCAAAATGACTACTGGCCATATTATGAGAAGTTAAAATGTAATGATCATTCCTCACTGAGCCCAAAAGGGCATGGAAGTGAGATGGAGTAAGGGACTGCTAATTCTAAGAGTCCCCTAGAACCTGAATTTAAAGTTACAATCAGTTGTGCACTCAACACAATGGTTCTAGAAAAGATCCTCATGGAGCCCAATTCAAGCTTGGAACTGAGTTATAGGTTGCTTGCTAGAATTTAATGGGGACATCCTAAGCATTCTAACCATGTGTGAGACACCTCCTTCCCCTAATGTTTGGCTATCCTGCACATCACTTTGGCATCATTTTTCCCCTTCCTCTGAGAGACCACTAAGTTTGTTCACAAGTAACCTCCCTTATCCGAACCTTAGTATTCTACACCTCACCCAGGGGTAGCAAGGGATGGACTCTATTGTTCGAATGGGTGAATGTGAAAGCAGGTATATAATCAAGACAACATTGGAACTCCACTACTGTTCCTACCTTGCCATGTTTTTGTCCTTGCTTTGCATTTTTATCACCAATGTATATCACTACTTTTGTTTTAAAGTCTACTACTAATGTACTTAAAAGAATAAGTACCCCATGCATGCAAAGATTTTGATGTATAGTGCTCAGCTACATATTTTGATCAGTTTCGACTTCGTCAACCAAGTTTGACCGGTCAAAATATTGGCCCTAGGATAAATTTGGATCCGGAGGTTCGAGTTTGCGTTTTTGGTACCTATGGACCCCCACTACACGGTCCATGCTTCAATTGATGGTTATTGGCCATAATTCATGATATTTTTTATTATTTTAATTTATAATCGGCCATATGTTTATTGTTGGGCCTGGATTTTGCTACCAGATCTTACACGGGTGCTTCCAGCAGTCTGAAAACATGTTTCTAATGGATTTGGACCTTCTAAGTTCACCCATGCATTTATATAAGACATCTAGGCAAAGGAAATCAGCATTTTGGGAAAATTTTGCAATCTGGAAATTTTATCAGCATATCAATTAATAAAAATCAGAATACCATGACTTAGCATAGTCAACCTGTTATCCACTAAAATTGCACTTAATGGATTTCCAGTGAGCTGCTGAAGTTATGAACAAGTACCTTGTTCTTTATCAGTGCTCGGAAGTTCCGTGGTTACATCAGGACCAGTTGTGGTCCCTTTTTTTTAATGAAATGCATGTTCATACCCCTTGGGGGCGTTGTAATAAATGCTCTAACATGACAAACTTTTTGTAAAGGACTTGGCTTCCTGAGACTGGGCCATCAATTCGATCATTCCAAGGTGTTTTTTCCCTTGTCAATTATGCAATGTTGAATAAGCGATGTATAATTTTCGAGTTTTTCACCACTCCTCCAAAGTTGGAATGGTCATCTTGGTGGTTAGGCCTTAGGAGGTTATTAAAGTTCATGTGTCGATGTATATAAGCGTGTTAGGGATCGGTATTGAGTCATACGGACATGTACTAAGTCCCCATAGAGTTTCGTCTGATTCCGAGAAAAAAAATTCCCATTTTTTAAGCCATTTTTAATGGTTTAATTGAAAAACTTCAAAATGTAAAAAAACATGTGATTCAGAGTCTGTTTTTGGCGTGTATGGGCTCATTTTCAGCCTCAGTGCACCTCCTTTACCTTGGGACACACTTTTATCATGCTCTGGGTGACTAAATTGTCTCGTATGGCATTATTTCTCTACCGGTGTGACGAAATGGCAAAAAATTGCTAAATTGTGACGAAATGCACCAAAGTCAAAAAACTTTAAGAAGTCAAAATCAATATTTTAAAGTGGGAAATGACATGGCATGTGGGTCCTTATGTCATGCTAACTTTCTCCAAACATGGTGGTTTTTCAAACTTTGGATCAAATAAAGGTTATAAGTGGTTTTAAATAAGGGTGACGTCACCCACATGAAGTTCACGATAGTACCATGTAAGGTAGCGAATGGGATGAGGGTGGACTCCTCCCCATGTATTAAATGATTTTAATAAACCTTTGGTATGATATAAAGTTGTGATATATTTCATTCATACAAGCAAGTGGGATGGAGGGAGAACTCACGTGTGACGTAAAGGAGAAGGTTCAGGCCAGCCTCATCAAGCGAGTGGGTTGGTGGGTTGGTGGAGTTGGTAGGAGAGGTGGCATTTGCCTCTCAAGTTCCAATCTTGATTAACTCAGATCAACACCAAATGCTCCACTTCATCTCCAGTTAACTCATGTCTACTTCAATTGGTTGGTGCACCCCTGGGGGTTTGCAAAATCCATTTAAGCAAGTTCTTTTGCCTCATTCCAAACAGAAGCAAAGAACCTCTACTCTTGTATCATTGTTATTGTTCTTTAAGAATAAAATTTGAAAGGCTTTGGAGGCTCATGATCCGTGGCAAGTTGTGCATATGGTGATTTCTTTGTGAGGTAATATTGTTCAATTATTTTGCTTTGCATAACTAATAGTCTGGCTTAGAAGGCTCTTTGAAGCACGTAGGGTAAGCATTTGCAGTTGTCAATATGCTTATTTACTTTCTTTCTATTAGCGATCTAAGAGTTCATGCTTTAGTCAGTTATAATTCATGATCTTTTGGTTTTCTAACTGTGGGGTGTACCAGAACTAATTCGTTTTGTGCAAGCTTGATAAGTGTGCAAATTACCATCCTAAGTGAAAGGTTGAGCTCGGTTGCATCTCCTTTGCTTTGGATTATAAGTTGAAACCAACACATAATCATTCCTTGCCCGCATCAAAGATCCTTCTAATCTTGCAAGAAATATTCAAGACTTGAGCAGTTTTTCTTCTCCTTAAAATTTTATCTTTCTCTCTCGGTTACTTTCATTTAACAAGTAAATCATATGCTAAAGTTCATCATTTTTCTTTACTTGTTTGATAGATCTAAAAAGTGGTTTTGTTTCATAATCAGAAGCTTAGATCTAGTTTCTCTTTCCTAGTTCTCGAAGTAGCAAAATATTTCTATCTTTCGACAATTACTAGGTTGTATTTTTTAACCTAGTAACCCACTAACTTTGCTGCATTAACCCACTAACTTTGCTTCATTAGCTTGTCGTTTTTTAGCAGGTCGGAGGAAAAAGAGAGGGAAGTGCTACCGAAAAATCAAGTTTTTTTGTCATCTGGAGCACCCACGATCCATCTACCATCCCCCTCCTTTATTCATTTTCTTCCTTAATTAAGTTTGTAAGCCTTTTTGACCCATTTTCAAGGGTCAAAAGGCATTTCTTTTTCTTTAAAGCATTGTAAGCAATCATAAATAAAAAGCAAGTGGGCTACACAATGCCCACACTCCATCCCCCTTGGGGGGTCTCGCGGTGTCTTTTTATGGTTTGTCTTTTTTCTAACGTTTTATTTTTACAACAGATGCACACAATCCACCTTCACGGGTTGTATTCTATGCTTAGTTAGTTTTAGTTTTCTTCCTTTCATTTTGGATAAAGTAACGAACACTAACCCGGCATTGATCTATCGAATTACCCAAAGGAGCCAAGCTCCTTTGGGGGAAAAGATATTCCTTGCTGTAGTAATTAGTCTCACCGATTTTTCATTCTACAATATCAATTTGGAATAAACAATTTGTCATTTCTGTGTATGCTCTTTCCCATTGCAGATTCGCCCTGAGCTTTGGGATAATCAAAAGTAGGAATGCGCACTAATTGATTTCTCACATCTAACTATGCAAACTCACATTAACAAACGCAACTTCCCCAAAACATTACGGAAATCCAACGTAATGAGCTTGAGAAATAGTGGGCAAATTCTTCAGGGAAAGCGAGAACAACTAGAAAGCGACTGTGGGGTCTCGTTAGGCTACATCCTTGTTGTTGTAGTGTTGAACAACCCCCCACGACTCTATCTAGCCCACATTTTCCCGTGCGGAGCCACTCCTCTCGGAATCCAAACATATTCTCAGTACTTCACAGTATGTCGAGAATCCCCTTCCCCATAACTTAATTCATCCTTAATAACTTTAAAACTGACCAAGACTCCACTTGCAATACATTTACAGCTTTCAGCAGCATTAGACTCCATTTGGCACAAGCCCTTTCTTCCATTTCATATTTTACTTTCAGGTCATTGATGTTATAATTGCCATATCTATTTGCATGTTGTTGTTATATTAATTTTATTTGCAAGTAGCTTTTTTCAGTATTGATTTATCAAAACTCCTAACAAAAACAATTCATTCATAACTAATAAAAGTAAGAGCCTTAGCAACTCTTTCATAAGGACTACCCCCCTTGGCTCCGTGAGGAGTGGCCTAAACGGAGGAGTCAGGATCAGGTGACAGAACCTGACTCAAGACTTGCCCCCAAGGACGCACTTAGCAGCTTGAAGATTTCTGCTCCACTAATTCCCCTCAGGTGCATGAAAGGCGGGAAACACAACCAAAGGGCAAAGTAAGTGGTAAATCAGCAAAGGATCATCACTCTTTCACCTTGGACGTATGATAAAGTTTATTTGGCACACATTGGCATCTTGTTGGACCCCACCACTTCACACCTATCCTAGGCAATTCACACTAGTTGTCTTGGGCACACTTGTACCACGTTTTTATCATTTGGACCATGTTTTATGTGTCATCATTGTTTGTATTTGGTCCCTAGGAGGTCAAGGGGGGCACCAGGAGACTCAGCACTACGTGTGTGACCCCTTTGTTGTGTATTTGACACTTTTATTTGGGAACATTAGGAGAATTTCGCTCGCCCCCTCTTTGACTCAACTATGAAATGTAGTGTACTGTAAAGACATATCGTAGCCATTGGATCAGATTTATATGTTTTAATCTCAGCCCTTGATTCTCAAGTGGCTAGGGATTTTTCCTTCTCACTTCTTTATAAAAGGAAGAACAACTCATTTGTAGGAACTCTTGGTATTTGAACAAGTAAACAGAGAGAAATTTCTTTCGGTCCAAAACTTGTGTACTTGTGGATGAATTTTTGAGAAGGTGATTGGCATTGTTTTTCCATTGCATTAGAAAAGTTTGTAATTTCGGTACATTCGCTTTCACCATTGTTTGCAAGCAAGAAGACATCTTGGAGAGGGACACACCCTTGGGAAGTCACTCTTGCTTACTTCTCAAGATTTGGTTTTAAAAGGGAGTGTTTCTACAGTTGTGTTAAACATTTCCTTATCATTATTTTCAGCTTGCCATTGCTTATTTTCCTTATCCAATCAAACTGATTTGATCTTTGCTTCACAAAGAAGAGAGGGGTATTGGTTTACTTGGGCACTTCATTTTTGAGCTGAAACTCCATCAAAGCTTTTCCATTTGATCTTTGCGTGGACAAATCTTCATCATCTCATTACTTTTCTTCGCTTATCAGGTGAGCAATCGATTGTATTTCTTTCATTTGCAAATCTCTAGCCAGGAGCCATCTAAATCAATTATTTAAAACACTTGTTTTTCTACACAAGCTACACAAGCCATTCTACTTAGAACTAGTGAAATCTGTCACTTGGGTATTTGTGGCCACGTCTTAAGGCGCTGGTCTGTTCTCTAAGTGCACCCTAGGTGACTGACAATAGATGAAACCGGATTCGTCCAAAAGGGCTTGCACTTTTTCCACTAAAAAAATGCCCAGAATTGCTTTAAATAAAAAATTTCACTTTCTTTTTATCATTTGCAAGTGTGGAGAGGGTTCTAAAGTGTGTTTGGNGTATATAATATTTAAATATATATATATATATATAACGTGTCCTACGTGTCCTGATTCCGGGGGTCACCGTGCCCGTGTCGAACACTCGAATCCCCGTGTCCCGTGTCCCCGTGTCAGGTGACTTAGGTTGGTGGTTTGTCTCTGATTGCTTGTGCATGCATATATTCTCTTTATCCTTCATCAAAGTAATCAGATCTAGTGTTAGGCATTCATAAATCAGATCGGAAGTTGCCTTTGGGGATTATTCCATTCCGTTAACTCAAACCCCCCTAGGGTCATCTCAGCTATTCACCCCTAGCACTTCTTTTCGCCTGACAAGTCAACTTGAGTCTTAGTCATTTGAATCGTTGTTTGGCTGTCTTGTTAGTCAGTTTGTCTCCACAAGGAGAGAATAGGGTCTCCCCCTTGGCCATCTCAGGTAGTTGGCCTAAAGCGACAGAGGACCTAGTTGGTGTGACAACCGGTTACTCATCTGGAGACAAGGACCTTTGCAGTACACTGTGGTGGCTGCCTTCCCTTTACCGTCTTGAATAGGATTACCTCAAGGGGCAACTACAGAATCAGTAATAACAATTCCCTTTGCTATTCTTGGTTAATATGTTGCATATGAGACGGTCCTAAAGAGATAAAAGAAGAACTAAGTGACTGCTTTTGCATAAAGGGTGGTGTTGCTTAGTTGGCTGAGCTAAAGAGAGCTTAATCTGATTGCTTTCTCTGGCCTTTTGATGCAAAGAAAGTTGTTGTTTGGGATCCCAGGTCTGATACTCCCTGTCCATGTTGCTAGTCCAAAGGTTAATTCGACCTTTTTGAAGGAGTAAGTTGCTATCCTTTACATGATGGATAAAACCCACTTGAACCTGTCGTTGCTGTTGGTGCATTGCAAAAGGAATGGTTCTACCTTATCTCTGTTTGGTTAATGCCTTGGTGGTTGTGTCAAGCAAGAAAGCGCTAAAACAAGCCATTACTCACCCTCTAGGGAAAACCGGTCCAAGAGAATTTTATTTCAGCATTTTTCAAGCAAAAATATCAACTTACAACAGCATTTAATTCAACAATTAATGATTGTACCAGCACCTTAAAAAATGTCCAGCAGCTCGATTTACATGCCCAAACAGCAGTACTGACTCCACCACAGCAACCCTCCTCGATTTGTGTGGCCAGCAAATCCATACAGCCTGTACAGCCTCCTCAATTTGCATGCAGCAAGAAAGGTACAGTACATCCCAGCAGTACGGTACAGCAGGCAATATAGTACAGCCCAACTGAAAAAACTTCTTGGGATGTGTGCCCAGGTCCTCAAGATTTGTGCCCACTTGAGAAAACAGCTCCCTCTCTGAAAATTAACCTATCCAAATGCTCACTCTTGGAAAATGCTTTCCTTGTCTTGCACACTACCCTAGGCTCTCTCTTATAACTTGAAAGAGACTTTTCACCTTCCCCAATCCCTAAATCCAAAGGCTAAGATTTAATCTTGCCTTTACATGATCAATGGTTGAGAAACTTTCTTTCCAAAATTGGATACTTTTAATTTTAATAAAGTCACCAGTTACTTTATGAAATAAGTGCACTTTATTTCATAAAGTCACTTTATAAAATTAAAACAAGGGAATACTTTATAAAAAATCCCATTACATAAGAGTCACTTTAAAACTTTATAAAACACCATTACAAAGTCAAGTAGCCTAGCTAGTGCATGGTCACTTCCGCATACAAGACAAAAACATGTGGAGTGCCTCCAAAGCTAAATAGCTAACACTCCCTCTTAGCGAGGGAGGTACTCACTGCCATCATCATCATCAGGTCATGTCCTCAAATCCATCACATTGTTCGCAATAGGAGCTCCCTCTAAAACCTGGAACTAATGCTACTACCTGCACTGAATTCGAATTTCAAGATAACCTTCTAGTAGCCATACTGAACTCTGAGCTCCTAGGAGAATCCACTCTCCAATCTTGAGCATGGGACTGCTCATACTGGTTGAGCCTCATGCCAGTAGTTAGAAGAGACTCCCTCTCTTCCATCGAAACTCAAGACTATACCCTTGGCGCCATTGTAGCCTCAGGAGACTCGTGCTCCTCGTCCAACTCATCAACCGTGGGCTGTGCACTGAACTTCTACAACTCACCGAACCGATCACCAATCAACTGTGGATCAATCAGTCCCGCTCTCTCTGAGTATATATAAACAAGCCCCAGATCATCTCTATTTGGAAATATATACAGATGTCCCCTCTGGAACAATGTCGAATACCCTGCATCCTCTAAGGCTGAGACCGAGAGTAAGTTAACCCTCATCTCTGGAACAAAGAGAACCCCATTTTGCTCGATGTATCCTCCATGACTAAGCTGGAATCTGACATTTCCAACTCCTCGCATTGCACGTGCTTGTCCCCCTTCTGACTAAACAAACCGGTCAAGACCACTCTCAGAAATGATACAGAATATATGCCATATTCCGGTCATATCACAAGAGGCTCCACTGTCAATATACCAACTACCATTCTGAACAACTCCATTGCTACCGGCACTAAAATAAGGGAGAACAGCGAGAACTCCTTCTCAAATCTTCTCACAAAGTCCTCTACTTCTATTGAAGCTACAACAATCGTATCTCGCTCCTTCTTCTTCTTCTTCTTCTCAGGACACTGAGAAGCGAAGTGACCATATTGGTTGCAAGCAAAACACCGAACTTTGCTCAAATCTTCCTTGGACTTCTTCTTGCTCTTAGAAAAAAGAACAACATTCTCTTCATCAACTGCATTCTGTTGACCTATGGAAGTGGAACTAGATCTCAGCTCCTCCTAAGTGAAGTCATCCCAAAGTCTAGCCCATGAAGACATACTCTCTCTGGCTACAACTGCATGCACAGAGTCATGGCAAGGCTGAGAGAAACCATTCAAGGAAACTCTCACCATCTTTGCATCATCCACCCTCTTGCCAACAACACCCAACTCATCACGAACCTGAGAAATCCGAGTCAGGTAAGAAGAATCATTCTCAGTCTTGGTCATTTTGGTGTCCTTAGTTTTTGTCTCAGAACCATATTTTGGTTCTCATTTGAACTCTCGTATAAGCTAGTCAAAGCATCCCACATCTTAAATGCACAATCCTTACTTGAGAGGTGTGGGATGACATGGTCTTTACCGCATAAAGGATGATCTGCATGGACTTGATGTCCTTTTTGTTAAAGGTTGCTAGTGCTAGTGCATCAGTGGAAGCAGGAACTTGAATTGGATTCTCCTGCATGCTATGCACCACTTCATCCCACGGTTCATTTTCCTCCAAAATAAGCACTATCCTAGCCTTCCAGGGAACAAAATTCCCAACTCCATCCAATCTATCCTCCAACCTCAAACTAGTAGCCATCTCAGAGAGTAAAAACAAATCCACCAAAAGAACAAGAGTTTCACTCTTCCCACCACCTGTGAATCACATGCAGAAAAGGTTTTCCAATACACAAGTTGTTGAAAAAATCAGCAATAACCCTTGCCCAACAACTCAACAATACTATTGCACCCACAATCAACTATTATCACAGAGCCTCAGCTTTGATACCATGTAGAAATTTGACAAAAAAAATCAATCAAACTTTTGTCAAACACTTAGCTTAACCCAAATTTCACACTTTAAACTGTCATCAAGTAAAAATACTTCACATGCATAAAACCCAACAACCATGAAGCTGAAACACTGAAAACTAAGTCAGTTGCAATGGAAAAATAACATAAAACAACAAACTGATAAACCCATTAAACAACAGAAATTTTGGTCAATATGACCCTGGAAAAACCCTCTCTGGGTGAAAACCAGTACAAGAGAATTTTATTTCAGCGTTTTTCAAGCAAAAATATCAATTTACAGCAACATTTAATTCAGCAATTAATGACTGTACTAGTACCTCGAAAAATGTGCAGCACCTCGATCTGTGTGCCCAAACAGCAATATAGCCTGGACAACCTCCACCACAGTAGCCCTCGATTTGTGTTCTCAGCAAATCAGTACAGCATGTACATCCTCCTCGATTTGTGTGCAACAAGAAAGGTACAGTACGACCCAACAGTCAATACAGTACGGCCCATCTGAAAAAACTTCTTGAGATGTGTGCCTAGCTCATCGAGATTTGTGCCCACTTGAAAAAAAAATTCCTTGGGATTTGTGCCCACTTGAGAGAATAACTCCCTCTCTCTCTAACAAATAACCTAGCCAAATGCTCACTCTTGGAAAATGCTTTCCTTGTCTTTCACACTACCCAAGGCTCTCTCTTATAACTTGAAAGTAACTTTTAACCTTCCCTAATCTCTAAATCCAAAGGCCAAGATTTAATCTTTCCTTTACATGATCAACGGTTGAGAAACTTTCCCTCCAAAATTGATTACTTTTAATTTTAATAAAGTCACCATTTACTTTATGAAATAAGTGCACTTTATCTCATAAAGTCACTTTATAAAATTAAAACAAGGGAATACTTATAAAAAGTCCCATTACATACGAGTCACTTTAAAACTTTATAAAACACCATTACAAAGTCAAGTAACCTGGCTAGTATGGTCACTTCCGCATACAAGACAAAAACATGCGGAGGGCCTCCAGAGCTAAATAGCTAACATAAGTCATGTCCCATCATTAGAACAGGCCTTTTAATTAGGATGTGTCTTTTCATTTATTATTAATCATTATTTATGATTGTTATTATTTTAATTGATGTATATATATTTATGTTCACTACAACTTATCTTTATTTTTCAATAAAGACAGTGATGCTTTATCTCATGGCTCTGTGTAACGGCCATCCCTTTTTCACTTTGGTAATTTTGGGAAGATGTATTTTCGTCGATTACGAAGAGAATTGGATGATGCTATAGTCGATGCCCTGGTTTTGTAATTAAGGGCACGTCTGGAGCCATATCAGCTCTTTAGAAGGAACAAGAGATGAAAATGTAACTGTAATGAAACAGAGTGTTTCCTTGGCCATGCTTGCAAGTTGTTGACCAACATGTAACAACCTTTTAAACATTTGAGTGTCTCACAAATCCTGCATGTTCTGCAGAATATAACGTAGTTAATCACGGATAAAATGACTTGGTTGCTTCGATTACAGGACCTGTACATTCTGATCAGGTAGTGCTACTCTTTGCTTGAATAGAGAGGCCATAACAACTTCTATACTTTGGGACTACTTGTCCAACTTGATCTTAGCCTTAACACCTATGTAGCATGGGTACCCATACCAGTACTCGTACTAGGTAGTTGGGTACTTGTAAGGCACATCCCCTGTTGTACCCCTTACTAGCTCCACGTAACCAAGACACCCTTACAAAAAAAGAGGTACTTACATGCTAAATGTTACAGCATACCCCATGTTTGGGTACTCTAGGCCCCGGAGATACGACCAACTCAACGAAAGTAAAATCTGCAGGTGTTGAGAGTGTTGATTTTTGTACCTAGGAAAGTGCTCCCCTAGGTGGCTTTAGCCTTAGTCACTTAAAAAGGGGAAAATAAAGTCACCCTTGCATTAAATGACTTGAGATGAGCATTTAATATGACTTTAGAGAATAAAGTCACTTTTTGATAAATTTAAGTGGGTGAGTGAATTTAATATTTATGAGATTTAAATGTGAGCATTTAATCTCATCCACCGATCTAATCTAATCTCCACCATTGGATTAGATGAACCCTAGGGTTCTCACCAAAAAGGCAAGGAAAGGCCATTTCACTTACTTTTTGAGAAAGAGAGTGAAGGAGAGACCTGAGAGAGAGCACAGCCATTTTTCTGAGAAAGAGGAGAAAACGCCAGCAACAACAAGTTTTTTCTCTTAGCACACATTTCAATAGTTTTGTAGGCTCATATCATGGGTCGCATAAGCAATAAAGAAGGTTGAAGAACCAACAGGAGTAAAGCCAAGACAAAAGCAGGAGTAGAGAAAACACAAGGAGTTCAAGATCTGGTTCCCAAACTCGCATTTTGCTTTTGCCAACTCGATCAAAGCCCCAGCAGGGTTTTTCGGTCGGTCCGTGAAGGTTGTTCTTCCTGTGCCAGGTTGACTAGACCTTGACCTGGCTAGAGGAGCTAGAGATAAATTGCTCCTATGAGTCCATTACCGTTGGTGGCCACAGCCCATACCATACTGCTCGCCTCTCAACCAGGTGCAAATTAAAGGCATTAGGGATACTTTGAACTTCCCTAGTCTCGTTTCTTCATACATGAGTTTCTGGGAAAGTACTTGAAAAAGCCTCCCAGAGCCCATGAGGACAACGCCAGACTACGGTTTGGAGCTATCTAAGGCTTTTAAGCAGGAGGGGGGAAATAAGATTGGCAACCTTACCCTCCCACTAGGCTTCCCGACCAACCGCAGTCTTTGGCCCTGACGCTATAGAAACAACCGCAACCCAGTGGGAGGGTAAGGTTGCCAATCTTATTTCTGTCCTCGACTTTCTAACCGGTTGATTCAATTCAGTAGGTGAAATGCATGTCGATAAACATCCTCTTTATGGTTATGCATAAATAAGAGCTCGCCTAACTAATGAATAGATCGGGAATGGGAGAGCCGCTTTCCCAATTACAGTGTTGAGCATATAAACGGGTACTATTAGCAACTTGTTTTTTTGGGGATGAGGTTATGCCTTTTTCATATAGAGTTGTAGCTGGCTGCTGGATAAGTTGGAGCAGCTGTTAGAGCAGTGGTATTACTTACAATATTATGTTTTAACAAGTTTAGGTGCTTGTGATCCCAGAGGTATGAACGCTTACAGCAACAGAGGGGGCACAAAAATTGAGGAGGACTACAGCATTTATTGCTGGTCTGTATAGTCTGTACGGTACAGTTTTCAGTACAGCATGCACGATTTTTAGGCATATTTTTGGGCAAGATTTTCAAGAAAAAAATTGTGGGCATGAATTTCAAGGTCCGTATGGTATAGTCCCTACAGCGGCACAAAAATCGAGGCAGAAAACAAAAAAAAATTGGAGTTTGATTTTTTCTGTTTGGCATGGAAAACGAGGCAAAAAAATTTCATCCAGTTGAGATAAGTTGGTCTGAAAATTTCTGCGTTTTGTTATGATATTTTTCCTGAAAATAAAATCTCTCCCCTAATAGGTTTTCCCCTTTTGGGTTTTTCCTGGGCAAGTTGCCAAAAATTACTGTCTGAAAATTTCATGGTGTGCATTTAATTTTTTTTTGTCATTAAAAGTGAGTTACAACAGTGTTTATTTCATTCTGAAAATTTATGATTATTTCCAGCCTTATGCATTTCTGGGTTGGGCATTAAACTGAAACATTTTTTTAACATTTAAACCGGTGGCTGAAACTGAGAAAAACTTACATGATATCAGAGCTGAGTGGGGCAGAAGATTAATTTTTGTAGAAAGAAAAGTAATTTCCAGAATTCAGAAATTTTCTTTTGACAGTAGCAGCATTTTGTTGAAACTTGTTCTTTGAAAAATATGACTTCAACCGGACTGAGAATGGAGGATAGGCTTGATGGGGCTGGGAATTTTGTCCCATAGAAGGCTAGGATATTGCTTGTATTGGAGGAGAATGAGCTATGGGATGAGGTAGTCAATCATACTACTGCTCACCCCATTGTCATTCCCAATGCTACCACAGATCCAGTTGCACTGACAACCTTCAATAAAAAGGACATTAAGGCCAAAAGGATAATTCTTGATGCAGTTAAAGACCATGTTATTCCTCACATCTTGAGTAAAGATAGAGCACATAAAATGTGGGATGCTTTGACTGAATTGTTTCAGAGCTCAAACGAGAATAGGAAGATGGTTTTGAGGGAGAAGCTGAAAAGTATCAGGATGGTCAAAGGTGAGGATATGTTGTCTTACATTACTAGGATCTCTCGGGTGAAAGATGAGCTTGCAGAAGTTGAGGAGGTTGTTCCTAATGCAGAGCTAGTGCGGACAGCTATGAATGGTGTCAAAGCCTTGGGCTCTGTTTGTGTAGGCTTTGGTGGCTAGGGAGAACTTACCCACATGGGACGGGATTTGTGATGATTTTGTTCAAGAGGAGACTCAAAGGGGTCTTGTGGGTGGCAGTGCTTCTACTAATAGGGGAGATGAGGAGAATGTGGCTTTGACAGTAAAGGGGAAGAAGAAGAACAAGAAGGGTCCCAAGAAGGGTGGGGCCAAGTAGCAGGATGGATAGAAGAAGGATCTGAGCACTGTAAAGTGCTTTGCTTGTCAGAAGATGGGACACAATGCTGGGCAGTGTCTGAACAAGAAGAAGAAGAATCAACAACAGACAATAGCTTCGACGGAGGTTGATGATTTTGCAGCGAGATTTCAGAGAGAGTTTTCTCTGTGCACTGGACATATTGATAGAGAGAGAGCATATATTATCACCAGTGTGGATGTTGATAGAGAGAGGGAGTTTTCCTTGTTGACAGACCATTCCTACAGTGCATCTACTTCCATCACTTGGTATATTGATAGCAGAGCATCGAACCACATGATAGGTGCTCGACAGATGTTCTCCGAGCTTTCACAAGCAAAGACTGATGTGGAGGTGGTGTTGGGAGATGACTCAGCGATCAGAGCAGTTGGGCATGGAACCATTACCTTTCAGCGGAAGTCCATGATCCCATGGTTTTGAGAGATGTATTATATGTACCTGGGCTGAAAAAGAACCTGGTTTTAGTTTCCATGATTGAGGATCGAGGTCTTAGGGTGTCCTTCCTAGATGGACATGTGCGTGTGTTTCCCAAGACTACAGGACCATCTGCTTCATTTTCCATTAGAGTTAGATGTGGGAAACTGTACAGGCTCCTATTTCAGCCTCAGGATCAATGTTTTAAAACTCGGAATCGGCCGAGAGTCAACTCGGACCCAGACTCGGACTCGACAATGACTCGGCAATGACTCGGGCGGTTTGATTTTAATGACTCGGTTTATTAAAAAACATATAAAATATTTAAATTTTAAAGAAAAAATATATTTTAAAGATTATAATCCATCATTCCAAAGCATTAGAGACAAAACATCCAAAGTATGATCATATATATACCATATAAGGGTGAACATATCAAAATTGCACGAATGGTATTGTGCCAATGTGCAAGGCTGCAAGCAGCAAATACATAATACATATATGAAAATCTGAACAAAATGAAAATACATAATCAAAGATGCCTAAATGGCATGTAATGTATATGATGTAGAGTGAGTCATGAAAGAGTCCAAAAAACAAAATGCTATGATGCCAGTAATAAGTATGTCACTGCATCATTGATCAACATGATCAATAATCAATTATCAAACTCAGCACCACTACTAGAACTAGAACCCGGACTAGCAATGACATGAGCAATGGCATCTGGGTCAGGCTCAAAACCCTCAAGATCATCTACAAATGCTGCAGTAGGAGCAACACTAGATGAAGTACTAGCTGAATGCGTAAAAGCATGAGGTGGACGTGGATCAAGCTGTACAGGTGCCCACATGTGCCCCTCCATACTAGTGCCTGCCATATCTGGAATGAAATTATTTTATATCAAGATTCAATAGTTGTATGATGTATCAAATTATTAGTACATATTATATTGAAAATTTGAAACACTCATATTATTCAATGATAGAAGAAAAATATTATGGATTTAGATTCTACACCTGCATCAACATGAACTGATGATGGTACTGGTAATGGTGGATCTTCTTCCATAGTAAGATCACCAGCTGCATCTAGCTCAATATCAAAATCTAGATCAAACTCAGGCTCTTGAGTCTCCACTAACCAATCTGAGGTTGGATCAATATCATCCAACACAATAGGATCTGTATCAGGTCTTTTGTTCATCAATTGGTTACGCCGTAAGCGAAGGTTGTACTGCACGAAGACTAGATCATTTAATCGTTTTTGCTCTAAACGGTTTCTCTTCTTCGTGTGAATCCGCTCAAAGACAGACCAGTTGCGCTCACACCTGGAAGAACTGCATGGTTGACTAAGGATTCGAATTGCAAACAGTTGCAACTGAATGCCTTGCCCACCAAATGACTCCCACCAAGTTGCTGCAAGTGCAAATGGAGTTAAATTAACGAATTAGATTGTGAATTTAACTAAATATTGAAGTTATTAAATTTTAAAAATTAAACAACTAAATTTAATTAAAACAATGAAATTGTTTACCTGGTTGGTCAATATCTCTTGCAACTTAGCCACAGGTTTGCCAAAGGTACCTGTGGCTCTAGTGTAAGCGGTAAGCTGTTGGTGTATCTCCAACTGCTCCATCTCATTTGGGACCATGCGCCCAAGGCACTCATACAATCCATCTTTGACCTCACCTGTCTGATCTTCTCTATAATGATACCTTGGGTTAAGAAAATACCCAGCTGCATGTATAGGGCGATGGAGTTGAGTGTTCCATCTCCTATCGATGATATCCCAGATAGGCCCATACTTGGCCACTCTATCCTTGTATGATGCCCTTATTTGCTCCTTTGCCTGATCCATGGCCTCATAAATGTATCCCATGGCCAATCTTTCCCCATCCACCAACCGCAACACCTTAACAAGTGGCTCAGTGATTTTCAAAACCTCTGCTGCTTTTTTCCAAAATGAGCTTTCCAAGATTTTCTTCTTGGTGTCTTTTCCATCTGTTCTGCGGGCCCATTTACTAGAACTCGATTTATCACTTGAAACCATTTGTTCCAAGTTCTTTCTTTGTGCAAGGAGAGATTGCAACGTGAGGAAATGAGTTGCAAATCTAGTAATGGCAGGCCTAACAAGTTCTCTGCCCTGTGTGTGTTTCCTCATCAAGCTCAATACCCATGAGTGGTTGTAGATGTATCTTGTGATGCTTTTGGCGTGCTCTACAATGTGCTTGATCCAATCCTGTTTGCATATGTCCTCAAGCATGAGGTCTATGCAATGTGCTGCACATGGGGTCCAAAATATTGTTGTGTACTTTTCCTCTAACATCTTACCAGCAAGAACATAGTTAGCGGCATTATCCGTGATGACCTGCACAACATTAGCTACCCCCACTTCCTCAACAACCTCAACAAAAAGATTAAATAACAGATTTGCATCTTTCACCTTATCAGATGCATCATATGATCTCAAAAACAAAGTTCCCTGTGGGCAAGAGACAAGGAAGTTTATGATGGTTCGGTTCTTTGCATCGATCCATCCATCTGACATGATAGTGCATCCCGTTATTGCCCATGATTCTTTGAACTCCTTCAAGTATACATCCAAGGATGTGATCTCTTTTTGCAAAAGAGATCCTCTCAAGTCATGCATACTAGGGCCTTTGAAGCCCTTACCAGCAGCAACAACAGAATCCCACATAGGTTGGAAATATGGTGAGCGGGCAGCATTGAAGGGGATATCTGCATCATACCACCATCTAGCTATGTACTCATGAGCAGTCATTCTGTATTGCTTTTTCCAATGGGCATCTATGGTGGGCTGAATTGGTCGAGAAGCAGCAGCATTGGAAGGGGTGTTTTGAGGTGAGAAAAAACTATGGATACTCTTTTTTTTGGAGACATTTGTTTCTGAGGGAGGAGGAACATACTGGTAGGTATCCTTGAAATTGGGAGAAGGAGAAGGTATGGATGAGGAGCCTTCATATTCAGAATAAGGGGCAGATCTGCCAATCATTTATGCAAGATGCCTCTTCTTCCCTATTTCTACCTCTCTTTCTCTTTGGTTAGTCTTCTCTACTTCATACTGTTCAAATTGTTGTAGCAACTCCAACCTTATCTCTCCAATCACCTCTGAATCAACTTCACATGGGGCAACATTACCTCTAATGCCAGCCAAGTGTTGTTTGAGCCTATGAATGCCTCCTCCCTTAATCAATTTTTTGCAATATCTGCAATATATTTTCCCTTCAACCAATTCAGCATGGGCCCATGCTGCATCTTTTGATTTAGGAGCCATTATGAGATGCAAATGTTAATGGACAGTTCTCTGTCCAAAAAAATAAATACGTTAATTTACAAAAAAAACACATTAAAACATGTAATTTAGAATGCTGTAAATTACATGTAATTTACAGTATTTGTAAATTACTGTAATAATTTTATTAGATTTTTTAAGAAATAAGAAATTTACAGTATTTGTAAAAAATTAAGACTCCCACCTACAGCAATTGCCCCTATTTCTGTGCCTCTGTGAGATGGCCAGAATCCAGATCGTAGTATGTAGTATCATATACCAAATTACCAATAAAGCATCCACAGCCCCCAATAGTATGCACTTGTAATGGCACTGTACCTGCTCTTACAAATCAAAATAAGACAAACAAGTGAGTACTTACTACTGTGTATGGGATTGCTTCTGCTCTTCTGCAAGAATATTAATATTTAAGAGAGAAAAAATATCAAACAAGCAAAACAGCACAATGCACATTGCAGAGTGCACACTATCCAGATTCCAGATTTGGAATAATAGACCCTAGTACCTACCACCTACCAAACTAATGCATATAGAAAATTCAAAAAACAACTGTGCAGTGTGAAGTCATGGCCCATGGGATTAGAGCCAACTAAACTGAACAAGTTACAGGATAAATAAGAGTCAGTAATTTAAATTTTAGACATTGGCTGAAGAAAGTGGCCATTATAAAAACAAAAGAAAATGTCTATGCTAGCAACTTTCAAACATATTGGAGACAACTGATGTTTTACCACTGTAGTGTTCATTGTTTTGAACAAGTCTGATTTTGTTCGATCTATGTGACTGTTAGACAGTGATAATTCAGACCACACTTTCCATAACCTTTGAGAATAACTTATGCACACTAAAAATATATATATTTGCATTATATCTATTGCCAAATTCAACCACAGAAAAACAAGTTGCCTGTACCTTTTACCAGCTGTAGCAACAGTACATAGTAAGATAGATAGGCCAGTTCTAGACACTATTTGCAGTCCTGTGGGTTATGTTGAAGTTGGCATCTCCTTTGTAGCTGTAGCATCCTGTCTTTAATGCTCAGAAGTGAGGCAGCATTTGATGATGACCTCTAATGCTTACTGCTCCTTGGATGCTTACTGTTCTAGGTGATTATTGTGGTTGTTTCCCTTTGTTATCACTGCGTCAGCCCTCTAAACAGACCCCAAACCACTGTAAATGGCCACACACACTTAGTGTATAACAAAGAAGATACTCAGCAATGATATCAGTTCCCCCTTATGATCAGAATGAGTTGTTAAATCAATGCTGGCGGTCTGTGAGTGAGCTTCAGCTTTGAAGTTTGAAGCCTTCAACCCGAGCTCCAAAGAACAATAGATGATCGGCCAGTGTGAGCAGTGCAGCAGTAGCAGAGTAGTGACTCGTGAGCAGAGGCTAGAGCTTCAGCCTTCAACCCGAGGTCTCGAACCGTGAGCAATTGATCCACGTGATAAGAAGTTGAAACTTGACGACATGCAGCAGGTAAATAGCGTTAGCCTTTAGGTTAGGTTAGGAGTTAGGTTAGGGGTAGGAGTTAGGTTAGGCATTATTAATTTTTAATTTTTAAAAAAATTTTGAAATCTGGAAAAAATCGGCGAGTTGGCCTTTGACTCGGCCGAACTGACCGGTTCGGTACCCGGTACCGAACTGGGCCGAGTTGATATCAACTCGGTCGGTTTAAAGGTCGGTTTGACTCGGTGAGGGTTCGACTCGGGTGACTCGGGCCGAGTCCGAGCCGACTCAACCGAGTTTAAAAACACTGCTCAGGATGCCTTGTCACATAGCAGCGGCAACAAGCTTTGTGAGCTTTGGCATATGAGGCTGGCTCACTTGCATCATCCATCTTTGGGGTTGTTGAGACATATGGTTACAGGTTTACCAGAGTTCAGCACAGAGCAAAGTGATGTGTGCAGGGGGTGTGCTTTGGGAAAGTACACCAAGACTGCTTTTCCTAGCAGTGATAGCAGGTCGGCAGGGATTCTTGACTTGATACATTCAGATTTGTGTAGACCGATGTCATTTGTTTCCTTGAGAGGATATGAGTACTATGTGACATTCATCAATGATCATTCCAGGAAGACCTGGATCCACTTCCTGAAGAGCAAGAAATCTGAGGAGGTCTTGCAGAGGTTCCAACAGTTCAAAGCTCTTGTGGAGAACATGACAGGGAGGAAGATACGGGTTCTCAGATCAGATAATGGGGGTGAGTATACCTCCAAGGAGTTTGAAGGATATTGCAGACAGGAGGGTATCAAGAGGCAGTTGACGGTTCCATACACTCCAGAGCAAGTTGGAGTTGCAGAGAGGAAGAACAAGTCTATTGTTGGAGTAGCCAGAGCTATGTTACATGACCAATCACTTCCTTTCTTCCTTTGGGCTGAGGCATGCAGCACAACTGTATATCTTCAAAGCAGGAGTCCCCATCGTGTCGTGGGGAACATGACACCTGAGGAGTGTTTCATAGGCAAGAAGCCTGAGGTCGGTCATTTTCGCATCTTTGGTAGTTTGACTTACTCTCATGTCCCTTCTGAGAAGAGGACAAAGTTAGAGCCCACCGCAGAGAAGCACATCTTTGTGGGCTATGATGAGACTTCGAAGTCCTTCCGTATTTGCCTTCCTTCTCAAAGGAAAGTTGTTGTGAGGAGGGATGTGGAGTTTGAGGAGCGGGCCTTCAGGACGTCTAAAGAGTTGGAGCACGGAGAGCAGCAAGTTCCTGCACCTCAGGTTGTTTCACAGGTACCATCATTACAGCAGACAGGTTCACAGGTTTCCGGAGTTGCTGGACCACACAGTATGGGCATAGGTTCACCAATTTCAGTGGTTCAGACAGCAAGGTCTTTGGGGACAGGTTTTGGGTCTGAGATTACAGGTTCACTGTACAGAGGATCAGGATCATAGAGTTCACCAATTGTTGGTACACTAGTTGTTGGTTCACAGGTTGCTGGGGCTTCTACCTCTGATAGTTCATCAGATGAGAACATACCAGTGTGGGAGCAACCTTCAGGGAAGAAGAAGCCTAAGTGGCTTCGGGAGACCTTGAAGGAAGCTCAGGAGTTTCGGACACCCAAGGAGCCAGTGAGGACTATTTAAATGCCAGACAGATTAGGCATGGCATTAGTGGCTAGTTTACGTGATTCGAAGCCTTCTACTTTTGAGGAGGCCTCCCAACATCATGTTTGGCGAGATGCCATGATGGATGAGTACCATTCCATCATGAAGAACGATGTATGGAAGATAGTTCTAAGACCTGAGGGGAAGTCAGTGGGGACTTCTAGGTGGCTTTACAAGCTAAAGCATGTTGCAGATTGTAGTGTGGAGAAGTGCAAGGCCAGGTTTGTAGAGCTGGGTTTTTCACAGGTTGAGGGAGTGGATTATGATGAGACCTTTGCATCGGTTGCTCGGTATACTTCGATCAGGGCATTGATTTCCATTGCAGCGGAAATGGGTTGGTAGATCCATCAAATGGATGTGAAGACCACATTTCTCAATGGAATCATTCAAGAGGAGATTTATGTTGAGCAACCTCAGGGCTTTGAGATTCATGAGAGAGAGTCTCATGTTTGCAGGCTGAAGAAAGCCTTGTATGGGCTGAAGCAAGCTCCTAGAGCTTGATACTCCAGGATCGATTCTTACTCGCAACAGATGGGGTTTCAGAAGAGTGAGGCAGATCCGAATCCCTACTTCATTATGGTTGGAGATTATCCGTTCATTCTTCTGTTATATGTGGATGACTTATTTATCACAGGGGGAGAGAGACCCATTGCAGCTTATAAGAAAGATCTTGCTTCAGAGTACGAGATGAGAAATATTGGGTTGATGCACTATTTTCTGGGATTGGAGGTTTGGCAGAAGCCTGGACATATCTTCCTAGGATAGGGAAAGTATGCTGTTGATATTCTGAGGAGATTTAGGATGGAGGATTGCAGGTCGATGTCGACACCAATGGTCACCAACTGGAAGAAGCTTCATGCTTCTGAGGGAGAGTTGGTGGATCCTACATTATACCGTCAACTCATTGGTTCATTGATGTATCTAGTCAATTCTCGGCCATATTTGTGTTTTACGGTCAACACTCTCAGTCAATTCATGGTTGAGCCTAAGAGAGTGCACTGGGTAGCCGCAAAACATGTGTTGTGTTACCTTGTAGGAAAAGTGGAATATGGTCTGGACTACAGGAGGTTGGATCAGTGTTGCAAACATCGGCGCGACGAAAAAATCGACAGGGTCCAGGAAACATCATTTCGGGATATCTAGGCAATACATCGGCAATAAATAGACAAACTTAAAAAATTACAAAAATGTTCAATTTCACCTTTAGAAAAAATCGGGAAAAAATCAGCAATATCTCGAGAAAAATCGAGAAAAAATTGGCAATATCTCGATAAAAATCGCCCCGATTTTTTTGGCGATCTTTTGAGAAAAAATCGTCGCGCTGAAAAACTCACTATTTCTCGAACATCGGCGATTTCTCAGCCAATGTTGGTAACACTGGGTCGGATGGGATCAGGTTGATTGGCTTCACAGATTCAGATTGGGCAGGCAGTGTGGCAGACCAGAAGAGCACTTCCAAATGTTGTTTCAGTTTGGGCTCGGCAGCAGTGTTGTGGTTCAGTCGGAAGCAAAAGTCTGTTGCTATGAGTTTTGCAAAGGCCGAGTATATGGCAGCCAGTCAGGCCAGTTGCGAGGCGTTGTGGCTTCGCAAGTTGCTAGTGAATTTATTTGGTCAAGAGCTGAGGACTACGATGCTCTACTGTGACAATCAGAGTTGCATCCAGCTCTCTGAGAATCCAGTATTTCATGGCTGGTCAAAGCATATTGAGATCAGGTATCATTTCATCCGAGATTATGTTCAGAGAGGAGCAGTGACTTTACAGTACATTTCCACTGATGAGCAGGTTAGATATTCTGACGAAATCTTTGGGGAGGGGCAAGTTTGTCTTCTTCAGAGACAAGTTGGGAGTGGTGCAGAACACCTTCCTCGGTAAGAGGGAGTGTTGATTTTTGTACCTAGGAAAGTGTTCCCCTAGGTGACTTTAGCCTTAGTCAAAAAGGGGAAAATAAAGTGACCCTTGCATTAAATGACTTGAGATGAGCATTTAATATGACTTTAGAGAATAAAGTCACGTTTTGATAAATTTAAGTGGGTGAGTGAATTTAATATTTATGAGATTTAAATGTGAGCATTTAATCTCATCCATCGATCTAATCTAATCTCCACCATTGGATTAGATGAACCTTAGGGTTCTCACCAAAAATGCAAGGAAAGGCCATTTCACTTACTTTTTGAAAAAGAGAGTGAAGGAGAGAGTTAAGAGAGAGCAGAGCCATTTTTCTGAGAAAGAGGAGAAAACACCAGCAACAGCAAGTTTTTTTCTCTTGGCATGCATTTCGAGGAAGGAACAGCAGCAGAGAGGGCACGAAAATCGAGAGGACAGCAGCATTTATTGTTGGTCTGTACGGTACGATTTTCAGTATATCAGGCACGATTTTCGAGGCATATTTCTGGGCACGATTCTCGAGAAAAAATTTATGGGCACGGATTTCGAGGTCCATACAGTCAGTGCGTACGGTACAACCCATACAGTCCGTACAGCGGCACAGAAATTGAGGCAGAAAACAGGAAAAAAAAAACTGAGTTTGATTTTTCTTGTTTGGCATGGAAAACGAGGCAGAAAATTTTCATCCGGTTGAGATAAGTTGGTCTGAAAATTTCTAAGTTTTGCTGTAATATTTTTCCTGAAAGTAAAATCTCTCTATCCTAACAGGTTTTCCCCTTGTGGGTTTTTCCTGGACAAGTTGCCAAAAATTACTGTCTGAAAATTTCATGGTGTGCATTTAATCTTTTTTCTGTCATTAAAAGTGAGTTACAGGAGTGTTTATTTCAGTCTGAAAATTTATGATTATTTCCAGCCTTATGCATTTCTGGGTTAGGCATTAAACGGAGACACTTTTTTGACATTTAAACCAGTGGCCGAAACTGAGAAAAACTTAGAGGGAGAAAAACCACCTGTTTAATGAAATAATTTAATTAAAAAAAGTTAAAATGCTACCTCCAATTACTATTGATGAGTAGGAGCCTCAACTTGAAAGTGATGCTTATGTAGAGAGCTTGCTGACAGAGGACCTTAGTGATGTTCATGACATTGATCCTGAGGATGTTGATGAGATGACTTGAGGAAGCCAAATCAACTATCTTGTTCATTCTTTACTGGTTTGAACTTTCTATTTCATGTCTGGAAATGTTATGAGGAAAACTTTGAATGTAGTATGACAATGGACTCATGGAGTCATGGACATATAATATTATTAATTATATAACTTCCAGTCTTCCACTTGATATCTACAATGATTTATCAAATTTGATGTTTCAAATTTTCAATGTGAATGTTCATTGTTCAATGAATCATGATTCATAATTTATAAGAAATCTGAAATATGCATGACGGTGACATGTTATATATATATATATATATATATATATATTACCCTCGACGTACCCAAATACCCTGTTTCAAAAAGTGGCACAACCATCCCCGTCCCCAAGTTTCCTGGCAACTTGGCTTAACACTGTAAGGTTGCATGTTCTTACTAATAGTTTTGCTAAGAGGTAATCTGCATTGGTACATGGAATAGCCCCTAAAGTATATTGAGGCCAGAACTTTAAGTCAGTTTGCAGTTCTAATGTAGCAAGTTAGTCTGGCTATAGGCAGTCATTACTGCCAATTTTTATTGTTTTAACTTGGTGTAGGAAATTTGTCTTCACCTAAAGACTAGATTTTATAAATGATGAATACAACCATTTTTAAAGTCCAGATCATGGATACCTACAGAAATCAATCCATGAAGGAAATATGTTAGCCAGTTACCTGCCACCATTCAAGGAGGCACCACAATATGAAATCCAGGATCATCACCAAGCAAAACAATTTCCCAGCCCAAGCACCACATTTATAATACCTGAAAATTTGCAACAAATCTCTGTCGGACAAAATCCACAAGCAAAAAGCTTTCACCATATAACTAAATGTGTTAAACAAAACTTTAAAACATCTCAACTTTTAATTTGATATGAATTTTATGTATATCATCAACAATTACCGTAAAAGGCGTTGTAAGAGATTCACATTGTCAGAAATTAGAGCATGATCATATACCACTACTGTCCTCAGTGCAACATCACTCCAACTGTATAAATCCTTCATCTGAGAAGACAAAGAAGAAATTCATCAATTATCATAAGTTGGAAGTACTTAACAACAAAAATATACAAATGTCAAACAAATTTCCATGTCCAATCATTCAACAATTCTTTAAGCACAATTCCCGATGTATGGGAGCATACACATTAAGCTTTGCACCTTTTTCTATCAAAAATTTCTCTAGATATTCTTTGCTATAGGTCTAATATTACATCAATTTTGTTGCCATGTGAACGACCAACGTAAACCTCCATGAATCAACTTCTTGACACATGACAGCTTTGCAATCTATGAATCTGGAATTAAGCTTAGGAAGCCTTTTCTCTCATATAGTATATGCCAATTTGAGATTGCTTGATCAGTGGATGCTTGACCTCAAAACGGTGCTGGCTTGGTGTTCTTTCCTTAAGCCTAAGAGTTCTCTTCCTTATTGGTGGATGCTTTTCATGATGGCCAGATAGAGGAAACACTTGCGTGGAGAGCACCCCACTTGGGATGAGGAGTGTTTTCCATCATAGAGGAGGGCTTCAAGCCCCAGATGGCATGTGGTAGCTTGGATTCTTATTCAAAGGATTGGAGATGGCTAGGGGATTCTTGGAGCTTTACCAAAGTTAATGTAGTGGGTCACTGACCTAGTGGAATACATTATTTGGGAGGATCAATGGGGTCCATGGAGGCTCATGATGGAGTGCTGTGAACTTTGCTTGCATAGCTACATCACCTTGGAGACATTATTGTGCACAACATCGCCATTGGAGGCTGACACATGTATTCTAGAGTGAGTATCTCACTTGTGTGGCCTACAAGGGCTCATGTAGTTTGCTTGTAAGGACTTAGGCGTGTTATGCCATACATTTTATGGGCATACTAGCACTTATGTTTTCTTTCAGTTTGCTTTCAGCATTCCAGACTTCTATTGTTTCAGATGATATCAGTGTTGCGATGATTATGATATGATGCCATGTCATGCCAAAAGATCTGCTATGATGATGATATTCAACTAGATGTTGTATTTTGTTGCTTCTACATGATCATGCATATGGTTATTTTGATTAGTATAGCTAGTGGTATCAGTCATAAGTTGACGCAGTGAAGGATGTTTGATTTATTTATGTACCATGGAACAAGATAACCCTTAGTTTTGCAACAATTATTCCCCCTTCTTCAAGTTCATAATTGGCCATCTCCATTATCCATCATCATTTCATTTTGATTTTACATCCTAATGGTTACTTAATTGATTTAATGATCTCTTGATCTCCCCCTTTGTATACCCTTCAACATGAGTGCCTCCATGGTCTCTATGTGTCTCAGGCCCACTTGTGTTATAGTGAATCCTACGATGATTCAGAAGGTTTTTAGGTATGCTCCCTGAGGCTGACTGCTATTAAACAGGAAGAACTACCATTGAGCATTGTTTTCCCTTAGATTTGAAACAAGAAGACCATTCGCCTAAAATGCCTCAAAAAGAGCATGTAAAGACAAGCTCCCAGTCCAAGAATCTTGTACCAAAAGCTGGTGAAGAAAACAAAATTGGTACCAGCTCCAAAAGAAATCAAGAGAGACCACAAAAATTGCAAAATCAAGCAATCAAATGAAAAGAAAAATAAAAACTTATGCCTTCAAATAAAAATCAAGGCTAAAGGTCTCTTCATCCAAAGTACATGAAGAAAGGAGCAGTCAAAACAAAAGGAAAAGAATAATCAGGAGTCTGATTGCAAAGGTCAAAGGTGAAAATATCTCAAAATCAAATCCCTTGTTGAGACACATCCCTATTGTTAGCACTTTGCTGAAGATTACAAAGGCACCCTTTATCCCCAAATGTTGAGTCATTTAGTTGAATGAAAATCATTTCACTTGTCTAACCTTGGTTAATCACCCACCTCCACCCCAAAAGAACTAATTGTTGCAAATATGTCATGTCCCCAATTTTAGCCTAAGGAAAATAGACCAAGGTCACCTAAGAAGAATTTAAAAAATTATTAATGGTGACAAATAAGGAGAAAATAATTATTGGCTAAGGGGAAGTAATAATTACCCAGTGCATGGTTTCTACTGTTCTATAGTATTTTTCTATGGTATGGGCAAAAGGTAGATAATAGAACATGGTTTTCATTGGCCCATGGTATTTACCCATGGTATTGGAGACTTTTCAAGGATAAAAGGCAGCAGAGGCAAAGGGAAAAGGCATGCTTGAATATTTGGAGATTTGTTCTTAAGACCGTCTACGGGTTAGCCTAGAGTTTTCGTTTGGGGTTGGCAAACTCCATCCATCCATTTTGGTCTAGTTTCGGTGGTGTGACGGACCCACCCTAGCTGGACAAAGGGGGAGGATCCATTCAGGGTCTTTATTGGAGCTTCATCATCCGGGTTGGCATCACCTTTCAGATTTTGTGATCATCCCGGATTTGGGATACTACAGTGGGGGTCTTCATTGGAGCTTCATCATCCGGGTTGGCATCACCTTTCAGGTTCTTGTTGGATGTATTTTGGTAGCTGATATCACAGCCATAGTTATTGTACTGTTTACTCTTTGTTAGTAATAATAAAGGTGCCAATATTATCTCGCCATTGTGATGTGTTATGGAATGTGTCTAAAGTGTTTGATGAAATGTCTAGGAGAACACATGTTGCTAGTAAAAGTTATAAATCAATGTAAAATTGATTAATGTTGGTAATTTCATAGATTTTGTGATCATCCCGGATCTGGGATACTACAGTGGTATCAGAGCCGATTTTCCTGCCAGCCTGAGGGAAAATCAATAAGAAGTGGCGACTTGACTTGCTCACGCCAATAGCTTGTGAAGACCAAGATTTGTTTCAAATTTTTTTTATTTGTGAGGCCGCAAGGTAGTTGGTAGAACCTGAATTATACAGGATCATCCTCATCTTGCCCGCTTCAAATCAAATTGAAGCAAAATCGAATTTTCTACTCTGGCTGTCCTTGTGATGAAGGGCCAAATCCATTTTTTTTGACAAAGCCGTGAGCTTGAGGCTGTAAACTTGGCGTCTTCTTGAGGGACCAATTCCTCATTTGTTTGCGTAATTCCCTTGAGGTATGCAGCCCTAGATAGTTTCGAGAGGATCAAGTTCTCTTTTCGGGATTGTGATTATAGGTGGGCAGACTCCTCTTGTTTGTGACTCGTGGAGCACCGGGGAAATCAGAAGGGCAGCGTGCAAATGAGGAAGGCCGTGTTCCTTGTGTGGAGGAGCCGATAGATTAAAAAAAAAAAAGGAGGCCGCGAGCGGGAAAAGAGAGACGTAGCACTGAAGGGAATAGCCTGCAGAACTGCAAGAATGGTTGCCTGGAGGACAACAAGATTGATTGCCTAGAAAAACAGAAGATTCGTTGGGACTATAGGACGTTTCACAACATATATGTTTGGAATTTTCAGAAATACAAGAATTCCCAGTTGAGCAAGCTGAATATGTTTCATATGGTTGAACATCTACATGTGTATCAAATTTCGCTCTGTCCAATGTCAAAACAGTGCTGCCATTCACAATAGCTGGATCCACCATACCACCTTCCTGTCCAGACGGCTCCACACAATAGAAACTTCTGCGTGTATTTCTGACTTCATCAGTACACCCAGCAAGCAAGGGTTTTCTCCCTCAGAATTACCTGGATTCAATCTGAACATATGTTTTGCTGATGGCAAGTTCAGCTGCTCTTCCAACTTGCGCTTCTTACTTAACTCCCCTGAGGAAGAATAACATCTCTGTTTGCATTCTTTGGGGAAGCACTTGTATTGACTGGTGTCTCCATTTTACTTATGCAATCAAGCTACAAATTGGAGTGGGAAAACTTCCGCTTTGAATCTTAAAACACTTCAAGCTAAGGAAAATTGCACATTACAGCAGTATTCACACCAAGTGTTTGACGAAAGTCATCAGAAGAAGTCACAGTACAGTCCAAATCGTGGGCCACCATTGGAGATGACTTATGCTGCATACTACAATTGAAGAGTGTTTAGAGAAATCTTCTCAAGGGGGTCGCTATCATCTTCAATAACAGATATATTATTTGTTGGTCCCTTCATTTCCAAGTAAACACTCTTATTTCATCAATCTCAGCGTGACTGTGAATAATAGCGGATGTTGGGGATTGTGCTGTCTGCCACTTGAGGGTACATATGGCTAACATATGCCACTAAAATATGCTGAGAATATTCCTTGCTCAGGAGCTGGAAATAAGTTACATTGCATATTTAGACATCTACAGGAAGTCTGGTTGAGATATGCAATTATCTTCAGCAGTGTGTTTGCCTTTGGGGTCAACCACTGGGTATATCTAATACAAATCATCTTTCTATTTTAAGAAAGGAAGTTCCAGACTCTTTAAGACTACATTACCTTCAGTGGTCACCTACAGGAGTTCTTGCAACCACTGCTAGACGCTATTGGAGAGGACGCATCACAGTTCAAAGGAGAGAACACAAGAAGTAATTAAAGTGAAACTCCAATTTTTCATTGCTGTACAAACCCGTTGGCCAAATTGTCATCTTCGCTCGCAAACCTTTCCATACTTATTGTTGTGTCATGGTTTATTCCAGCACTGTACATGAAGTTTTATGGTGTCGTGGCTATCTTACTATTGTCACTACTTGTGTATACCAGACTAAAAGGGGATGTCGCTACAGTAGAAAGAAGAGGAGTCTGGATATTGCTCACAAAATTGTGGGTATCATATGTTGGGCACACAACGTATTGGGAAGACTCTCCTTCTCGTGTTGGATAGCCTATTCATTGTTGACAACTATAGGAGTTCCCAGGAAGTTAGATTGAAGGTCACCTTACAGTGCAACCTTTTCAAGCTGGGCTATTGTTACAGGTCAGAAAATTATTTAATATCAGACATCCTTTGCATTCTCTGTTGGAAATAATTTCTTTTAGTGTATGGGTTGGAATGTTTTTCAAATCTCAGTCACATTAAAGCAGATTTGGAAACTTAGCGAGTTAAAGCAGATTAGAAAACAAGTAATTTTCGTAAGTCTTGCCAACTGTAAGAGCCATGTCTTATTCAGATTCAGAGTATGAGCAGTATGAGGAGGGGTATTCTTTCTATGCCACAGAGGAAAATGACCTTGAGATGTATGATGGCAATGAACCCTCTTACGGTGTCTCTACCCAGTTCACATTCAAAGATGACGATGGTTACTCTTGTGACCACTTGTACAACAATGAATATGCAGACAGAGGGACCACACCACCAATGAAAGATCCTTTGAAAGAAATAGCATGGTGGAGGGAAACATGCGAGACCTTGCCCCAACAGTATCAAGCATATGCTGTTACGATGAAGTCATACTGAGAAGTTCCTTTTGAATTTTTTGAGAATGCTTTGTTTGGGTATAAGCCCAAGAATGAAGATGTGGAGTTAGTGAAGAAAGGTCTATGCCCTTCTTGCAAGAGACCTTGGAGAGAAAATCATGTATGTTTGGAGGAGCGAAGTGGGGAGACCGCCACCAGTGCTGGGAAGGATAAGATCACAATCCTTACTGATGATGGTTATCAGCATAATGAAGCTATCACTTGTTCTATTGAGAATCAACCAGATGCATCTCTCAATGAGAACATGGATCAAATAGCATCTACTGATGGATGCTTGATCCGGATTTATGCGTGAACGAAATGAAAGAACATATACAGAGTCATAATAATAGACATTTTGCAAAGATAACAAAGATACAGTAAACACATATTCTATTAAATGGCGGAAATAGAACAGACTGTAATACAATTGCTAGAATGGTGGTAGCTATCTCTGAGAAGAGATGTGGCTGCTACGCTCATTCGTGCCAAGCTTGATACAAAATGAGGCCAAAGGGGCCTATTTATAATAAGAAGGAGGTGAGAACCCCAAAAGTCCAAAACGTAACCCTAGAAGATGAACCATCATAAAGTTTGCGGCCCCAAGGTGGTAAGTTGAATAGTCAACTTCCTGGGGTCATAACTTTTGCATACGATCTCTGATTTGGGCGTTCGATAGCTCGTTGGAAAGGTCTATCTAAGCTTTATAACTTTTGGTCAGCAAAATGCATGCCGATGGCAACCATTTGGCCCCGAATCTCCAAAAAACGTCGTTTAGGGCCTCAAAACGGCCCCGAAAGTTTAGGACTCGAAAAACTGTTGAAAAATAACTAGGAAACTGCCACAAGGGATAATTGTTTTGAGCCAGTGGAATAGGTGGGTGGCCACCGATCTCCATCTGGATCAATGCTATAGTGGAGAGGTGCCTACTGATGGGTGCCATGGAGAGACGCTTACTATTGAATGTCCATTCCTATATGTTGGTGACATAAAGGTTCCACTTGATGAGACTACTGCAAGTACAAGTTCCCACGAGTCTGAAAAAGATGAAGAATCTGCAGTAGAGGAAGAGGACCTAGGATCGATCTCATCATCACCACATGCACTTCATGAGGCTGATCCTATGTTGGAGGAAGAGAAGGCCTCTTTTCATGAGCTTTCCCATTTTAAAGGGTCACTCAAAATGAATGACAAGAAGATTCAAGAGGCCCTAGTCAGTCTCCAAGTTACTAGCACACTTGTGTCCCAATTGGCTTGGAGAGATGATTCCATGGAGGCACAAACTTCCAATGGACTCATAGAGAAGATCCAGAAGGCAACATCAACAACTAAAGGTAATATCATGTGTTTGCTTTTTGATAGAAGTCATTTGATTGAGCTTGCTAAAATATTACATGAAGCCTCCATAAGAGATAATGAGGAAATTTGCAAGCTCAAACATGAATTGAAATACACCCAAGATTGTCTGAAGGATGCTCAAGAAGCACTTCAAGAATCTAAGATCCAAAATGAGCAACTTCTTGAGGAGTTGCAAAGTTCACGGTCTCCTTCCTATGTTTCTGATTTTTGTATGGATGATAGCAGAGAGACTCCTCATGGTGTGGTGAACCATGAGATTCAAACCGATTTACAAATGTTTGAAGGGTTGAAAGATGAGCAAGTTGAATGGCAAACACTTGCCATGGATGAAGAAGAACACGAGTTGTCTCATGGTGCAAGTCTCGCACTCGTGGAAGAGGCACATGATCCTACACACATGGAACCAGCCTTGAGGAGAGGTTTCCAATTTCTTGACTTAGAGGATGAGTTGGTGCATTACATTTCATCCTACACTGTTACTTCCTTCAGTTTTCATCCCAGTGAAGTTTGGGTGAAGGGGTTTTTTCTGTTAGTGCCACATGAGGAGTATGAAACTCCTACCCTTCATGATGATCCTATGATATGTGCACCAATTCCTTTTGAGCAGCATTTACATCCATTGTTTTGTATCACTTCTACTCATGGATGCACTTCCTTGAGCCATTTGGAGGCTCTTTCTTTGATTGATGGAGGTTCTTCATCCATTGCTTGGATAAGAGAACACATGATGAGACATCTTGATACATCTTATTCTTTCTTACAGCATTATGAGACATGGAATCCTCACCTATGTTACTGGATTAGATTTGATTGGTATCTTCATGATTGTGTGCTTTTGACACATGATGATTTTCTTGATTGGAGGTGCAAGCTTCTTGAGTGCTCTTTGATGGATGATCACTTCAGCCACATTGGGAGTGGCATATCTCTGTATCATTTCACTATGTTTCATTATGATGTATCTATATTAGTGCTCATGATGTATGGGAGAATGCACAGTAGAACTTGGGATCCTGGCACCCCTCCCCATGATGTATTATTTTGTACCACTCTATGTATTGATGGAATGCACCAGTCATGGGATCCTGGCATTCCACACTTGGTTGAAATAATTGGGAGGACATGGGACCCCTCCTACTTTGATGTACTGTTTTGGGAGACCTTGTGCATGGTAGAGATGCACAAGCATTTGGACTTGGGCATCCCACATTCTAATTTGTATGTACTCACACTATGTATCGATGGGGTGCGCAAGTGTTGGGACCTTGGCATCCCATACTTGCGGGACTTGTTCTTGATGACATTTTACACTAGGAGAGTGAGCAAGTAGGGGGACCCAAGCATTGTTGATTATGGGAAGCTCATTGGGAACACATTTTGGTTGGTTGGCTTGAGGAAGCACACCTCGTCTCTTCTCCATGGGTTCATCTTTGCAGCAGTTCGTTATGGTTTCCTACATGCTTTTGGATGGACTTATGTTCTTCGTACAGGGTGTCAGGCTGACTTCCATGTGACTCTAATGCATTGCATAGGAGAATATATATTGCACCTTGCATTTCTGAGGATCATTTGGGATCCTGGTATCATTTGTACTTAGTCTTCACATTAAGTGCATGGTTGATGGTGGAAGATTGATGATGTGATGGTATTTCCCTATGGTTTCTTCATTGCTTGAGGACAAGCATATTTGGGAAGGGAGGACTGTCATGTCCCCAATTTTAGCCTAAGGAAAATAGACCAAGGTCACCTAAGAAGAATTTAGAGAATTATTAATGGTGACAAATAAGGAGAAAATAATTATTGGCTAAGGGGAAGTAATAATTACCCAGTGCATGGTTTCTACTGTTCTATAGTATTTTTCTATGGTATGGGCAAAAGGTAGATAATAGAACATGGTTTTCATTGGCCCATGGTATTTACCCATGGTATTGGAGACTTTTCAAAGATAAAAGGCGGCAGAGGCAAAGGGAAAAGGCATGCTTGAATATTTGGAGATTTGTTCTTAAGACCGTCTACGGGTTAGCCTAGAGTTTTCGTTTGGGGTTGGCAAACTCCATCCATCCATTTTGGTCTAGTTTCGGTGGTGTGACGGACCCACCCTAGCTGGACAAAGGGGGAGGATCCATTCAGGGTCTTTATTGGAGCTTCATCATCCGGGTTGGCATCACCTTTCAGATTTTGTGATCATCCCGGATCTGGGATACTACAGTGGGGGTCTTCATTGGAGCTTCATCATCCGAGTTGGCATCACCTTTCAGGTTCTTGTTGGATGTATTTTGGTAGCTGATATCATAGCCATAGTTATTGTACTGTTTACTCTTTGTTAGTAATAATAAAGGTGCCAATATTATCTCGCCATTGTGATGTGTTATGGAATGTGTCTAAAGTGTTTGATGAAATGTCTAGGAGAACACATGTTGCTGGTAAAAGTTATAAATCAATGTAAAATTGATTAATGTTGGTAATTTCATAGATTTTGTGATCATCCCGGATCTGGGATACTATGGGGTATATGATCATGTTTACATGAGATATGCTATATGATGACTCACATTTATGATCAATTGCATGTATCCATTACTTGGACATATCATGATCTTATTAGTTTGTGAAAGCTTTACATGTTGGTATAGTAATTAGCAAACTTGTCTTGTTTCTTGTACAAGTAGAAACTATATGTTGGTATTCTCCTATCGTGACAAAATTATTCAATGATGATTTGAGCGACATTGAAATATTTTGGGTGAATTTCATACATGTTGCTTAAACTCGTATATTCAACATAGTTACATATATCATGTCGGCGAATATATCGCCGAGGGTCCAGAATATAACTTATCGACAGCAACGATGAAAATATCGATAAATGTCGTAAAGCAACAAAAAAATACAAAAATTACTATTTTTTCATTTTTTTAAACATCTAAAGCAACAACAACATCAAATAAACACATTGCTACATAAATATGAAAATACAACTAATATATAAGATGCATAAGATGTCAAATGGTGGATCATGATCACATATCGACTATAAAGTTATAAACTGAAAATATTGAAATATGTTCTTAATGGAATGATAGAAAATCACATCAAATGATCAAAATAAATGTCTCTCAAGAAATTAATCATCATGACTCATGAGGCATCTAGATACTACATAATACAATGATAAATAGTAGGAATCATCGATCCCCTCTACCCCTTTTATAGGCAAGGGGTACCACTCTTCATATGGAAGCAGTAGGGGGTTTTGTAGGTGCTTTGGATGAGTTAGGCGTCAAATTGGAAGCTCCAACTACTTAAGCTATGGTGGAAGGTCCAACTACTCTACAATTTTGATGAAACTTACCATGTTTAATGAGTGAAGGGTACATTTTTATTAAGGTCATGATAAAAGATTTCAATAGTCAATGCCACCAACATCAAGGTACAGGGATGGGTTGATGTGCTTAATTAAATGCCAATCCCATACCCTCATACTTGATAAAATCCAGTGGAATTGTTGAAATCTTGAAATCCTAAAAACTATTAAGTCTCTTGAATTCTAAATGGGATCTAAAATTCTACTTTTTCCATATGAAGTCCGATGAGGTTGGAACCACTCTCAAACATCCTGAAACAATTAATGGCAATGTTAAAAATTTAAGTAAAAGGATAGAAAATGAAAGTAAAGGAGAATGTCACTTTTACTTTAAGAATTTAATACTACCATTTATTACTTTAAGAATTTAATATATTTAGTTTTAATAACACTGCCAAAAACTTAACCCATGAATTTATTTTTTAGCAGGGCCAAAAACTTAACACTGCAAAAAAAAATTTTAGTGGGGCGATATTTTCCAAAATCTCCCGATATATTCCCAATATATCGCAACATATTGAATATATTGCGATATATTCAAAATGTCGAAAATATCGCGATATTTTAGTGGCAATATATCGCCAAGGGGAATGACTCGCGATATATCGCGATATCGCCGATATATGTAACTATGATATTCAATGGGCATGATTATTTAAATGTTCTTGGCATCTAGACACTTAAACACCAACCTTCCTAGATTTATCTTGAACTAACCCAAGCTAGGAAATTTGTACCACTAGAATAAACCCTTGGCATGTTCCCAAAGTGTGTCCTGTTTCAATCCTTGTAATCTTAAGACACACTCTCAACCAGACTAGTACTTGTGAAAGCTAGCAATTGTTGGAGAGTATTAACGAATGTCTTGGGGTTTCCTTCCGATAGTGACACCTTGGGTTGGGGATCCCATAGTTTTACCTAATAAGCAGTTGATTTACCTTGCAATCATTTGGTTGTTAGCTTATGCAGCAACAACGCGCACATAGAACTATTGGCCTCCCTTACTCTCATATAAATAGAGAAAGTAGAGTCATTCCATTCATATCATCATTTGTACTATTTTCTTTGTACATAGCTTCTTGGAGGAAGTCACTAGAGGAAGGTATTAGTGAGCTACACATAACTAATGATGATGTATGCATGAAATTATTGGCTATGTCATTGGATGCAAGTGCCCATGCGTGGTTTACATACTTAGGAGCCAATAGCATTTCTAAGTATGACATGTTTGAGCACAAGTTCCTGGAAGAGTGGGGAACTAGGTCTAATGACAAGGACTTCTTGAACCAACTATGCTAAATATGAAAGAAAGATAATGAGACAGTTCAAGAGTTCCATCAAAAAGATTTGACAAAATCCTGGAAAGAACCCTGAATGACATCAAACCTTGTTAAAAAAATGTAACTTCAGAAGATACTCTATTGTATTATTATTATTCCTCCTTTGGGAGATGTCCTTGATGTAATTATTCATGTAAAAGTCTTGAGGTAAAACCTTTGTTGTAAGTCGGGTCAATAGTACCCACAAGAATATTATATAAATGTTATTTTGAGTCTCCCTAGGTAATCCGACCTTGTTTAGACCAATGTGGAAGACATCGTGTCGGCGAAAATATCGTTGAGGGTCCGAAAAACAACTTATCGGCAACATCGGGGAAAATATTGAAAAATATCGACAAACTTCAAAAAAATATAAAAATATTCATTTTGTTTTCAATTTTTTGAACATTTAAAGCAACAACAACATCAAATAAACACATTGCCACATAAATATGAAAAGAAAACATATATATATGATGTATAAGATGTTTAATGATGTATCATACATCAATACTAAATCATGCCTCGACTCCTGAGTAGTAATGAGTATACTAACTCTAGAGCCTCAAAATATCATCAAAAAATATAATAAATGTATCTCATTGTCATGAGTCAAGTGTCAACCAAGATCTACATACTGCATAGTACAATGAAATCAAATAAAACAAACTAGTGATTCCCTCTGCCCCTTTTACAGGCAAAGGTGATGGCTCTAGTAATGGCTCTTCCTCTAGCTGAAGAAGGCCCTCCGAGTGGCAACGGACTTTGATGTGCTCTAATAGAAGGAGAAGCTACACTCTGACGTCCTCTAGAAGAGGAAGAAGCTAGAGTCTAGCGTCCTCTACTAGTAGCAGTGCCACTGCTATGTCCAAGTCTAGCTCGCTCTGTCGTCACTGTCTCTGTCTGTGTCTGTGAAAGTGGTGGTGCACTCCCACGGCCAATATCCACTAGATCATCCTCCATCTCCTCTATTGCCTCCCCTGCCACTTGGCACACCCCCCCTCCAAATCCTCATGTAACCAATCAAGGTCTTGTTCCATGACAGGTGCCTCGCTCTCCATCCTCCATGCAGCAGTGGTGTCAATCCCATCCAATGAAATGGCATCCACATCTGGTGTTTTCTGAAGCTGCCTCGCCCATAATCGAAGGTTGCAGTAAACGTAGACCATGTCATTGAGGCGGGAAGTTTCTAACCTGTATGAGGGGCATAAATTATAAATTATAATTCAAATTTTATAATATATAATTTAAACTTTAAAGGTTGACATGGCAATGTGCATAAAATTATAAATTTATGATTTAAAATAACTTCAAAAGTTTATTTGAAATTTTTTAACCTGTTGCGCTTCTTGGTGTGTGTTTTCTCAAACACACTCCAATTGTGCTCGCATCCTGACGAGCTACATGTTTGGCTTAGCACCCGAATGGCAAGCTTTTGTAAATGGGGTATTCTTCAGCCATAGCTTGTCCACCAAGCATCTAGAACAAATAAGAGAAAGTAGAAAGTTAGAACTTAGAAACATAATTAAAGAAAAATAACATTGAAATTTTAAAGTTTGAACTTTGAAACAAATGGAGAAGAGACATTGAAATTTGCAATAAAATGAAGTTGAAGCTTACCTGGCATTTTGGTCTTCCTATCATGGACAACCATGTCAAAGCCAAATGTCCCACCAGCGATCCTATATATCTCCATTTCTTTAGAAATCTCCGATTCTCCGCACGTCCTTGCAGATCTAGCACCACCCTCTGAACACTTGTGAGAAGTCCATCCATAACCTCAGCATCAAATCTAAAACCACAAGAGTAGGAGAATGCGAGGTTGAGGTAGATCCCTGCAGCATGAATGCGGCGATGGAGTGTATTGTTCCATCGCTCATCAATGACCTTCCATATCAATAATCTTCTCTCATACCCCTCATCCCCCTTGTCCTCATAATATCCACAGATGGATTCTTTGGCCCTATCTAACTAGTAGGGAGGATGAGGAGAATGTGGCTTTGACTGCCAAGGGAAAGAAGAAGTTCAAGAAAGGCCCCAAGATGGGTGGGGCTAAGCAGCAGGATGGACAGAAGAAAGATTTGAGCACTGTAAAGTGAATTGCTTGTCAGAAGCTTGGGAATTATGTTGGATAGTGCCTACAGAGGAAGAAGAAGAAGCAGTAGCAGACAACAGCTTCAGCAAAGGTTGAGGAGTTTACAGCTAGATTTGAGAGAGAGTTTTCTCTCTGTAATGGGCATGTTGATAGAGAGAGAGCATCCATCATCACTAGTGCAGACATTGATATTGAAAGAGAGTATTCTTTGTTGACTGGCCATTCTTTCAGTGCATCCACCACCAGCACATGGTATATTGATAGTGGAGCTTCGAGCCACATGACAGGTGCTCGAGAGATGTTCTCTAAGCTTTCACAGGAAGGGATAGATGTGGCGGTCATTTTGGGAAAAGACACAGTTGTCAGAATTGTTGGGCGTGGGACCATTATATTTCAGAGAGAGTCCATGAGTCCCATGACTTTAAGAGACGTATTGTTTGTACCTGGGCTGAAGAAGAACTTGATATCAATTTCCATGATCGAGGATATGGATCATGGGGTGTCTTTCCTGGATGGACATGTGTGTGTTTTTCCCGAGACTGCAGAACCATCTACCTCTTACACCATTGGAGTCAGATGTAGGAAGTTGTACAAGTTCGTGTTTCAGCCCTAGCATGCTTTGACACATAGCAGCAACAGTGAGCTTTGTGAGCTATGGCATAGAAGGATAGCTCATCTGCATAATCCAGCTTTGAGGATGTTGAGGTACATGGTTACAAGGTTGCCTGAGTTCAACACTGAGCACTATGATGTATGCAAGGGATGGACTTTGGGAAAGTACACCAAGACTGTTTTTACAAGCAGTGATAGCAGGTCAACAGTAGTATTTGATTTGATACATTCTTATTTTTGTGGTCCTATGTCATTTGTTTCTCTGAGAAGTTTTGAGTATTATGTGACATTCATCGATGACCATTCCATGAAGACCTAGATCTACTTCCTGAGGAGAAAGAAATCTAAGGAGGTCTTGCAAAGGTTCCAAGAGTTCAAAGCTCTTGTGGAGAACCAGACTTGGAGAAGGATTCGGGCACTCAGATCAGATAACGGGGGTGAGCTCCAAGGAGTTCAATGAGTTGTTGATAAAGTTGTCATTGATGCCAACATGTGGCTTGGCTCTTCCAGTTATCATTGATGCCCATGAAGGCCATGGAGCTACTATTGCCTTTTGTAGTGGACAAGTTTGTGTGGAGCTCTTTCAGTTGTCATTGATACCCATGAAGGCCATGGAGCCCCTGTCTTTGATTATGATGGCTAAGCCAGGGTCTTGCATAGAAGTATCCTCAAGCCCAGCTCTTTCTATGGACATGGCTAGTGAACAGCCTTCACTCAATCAATTAATCAATGTGCAAAATGACGGCTCCATTTAATTAAAAATCAAATTGTTATGTTGGCCCAGAAATAAAAAGTCGGCTCAGATATTTAAATTAAAATATTTTTTTTTTATATAGGATGTCGGCCCAATAAAAAAAAATTATGAAGTCGGCTCCAAATTAATTAAAAAAAATACATAGGTCGGCTCAGCAAAACGTGGTGAAAAATGGGTATAAATACCCCATCACGATTTCATTTTAGTGGGTGGAATTTCGGTGGTGCTCTGAATTTCGGATGGCAGACTGTTGAAAATCGCAGGAGCAGACAAATTTTTTCCCTCTCTGATTTTCGGGTATACTGTAGCAGCCATAAATTTGAAGTGAAATTTCAGTGAAAACTGATGTAGCAGCAAGGAGATGAACTTTTGAAGATTTTTTTTGGAAATAAACAGCAGTCTATTTCTTCCTCTTGTTGCAGACCCAGTTGTCTTGCTTGGAGCCTTTCTCAGCATTTTAAAACATCCTTGAATTCTTCCACAAAGCCACAATTTTTGTTGCCCTAATTTTTGAAACGAGGGTTACAGCAGGAGTAGCTTTGGCTTTATTTGCAACAGCCAAGTGACTGTCATTTTAGGAGAAGAAGCAGTTCAGGGCTTGAAAGGGATAAATCGTTTTGCAGCAGTAAGGAAATTTGCAGCAGCAGGAAATTCTTTTTGGGAGCAGCAGTCAACCTTCAGCATGTAAACAGTTAGGAATGTGACCTTCTTCTCAGCATATAAACAGTCATTGAAGTCATTTACACAGTCCCGAATTTTGGAGAATGGTTTACAGCAGTCCATGTTTTTGGGGACTTGCTTGGGCTTAAATTGCATCCAATGATGAGAAACCAGCGAAGATAAATCAGGAGTGAACTTGTAGACCGTTGGAGGGTTTCCAGTCATGAAACAAGCCCTAAATTTGATGAATCCTTGTAGCAGCAGACATTTCCGTTTGCAGCAGAAATGTAGCAGCAGACATTTCCTTTTTGCAGCATAGAAACAGTCCTAATATGCATACTGTATCAATCTGAATTTGTATGCTAAAACAGTCCGAGTTTGTGGGTGCCTGTGTTTGATGGTGAATAGTGAATGAGGAGCAGTCCATAAGAGATAGAGCAGAGGCAGTCTCTCAATCCCTTCCATAGAGGTCATCTTGGACCGTATTCTTGATGCCCTAGATGAACAGTCCTGAATTCATGAGACAGTTTTCATGGTGACCAAATGTATGAAGGAGTTGACGGAGCATGTCCAGCATTTCGTGAAGGACAACTCAAGTTCCTTGATCTCTGATTTTTCTCTGAGGCAACAAGCTTAAAAACGCAGCCACAGAAGTTGATCTCTGAACCTCAGTCAAACAGGAAATGAAGACCTAATCTCGAGTTTGGCAGTTGAAGATCTCAAATCTAATTTGAAGGAAGCATCGATCATCTACAGCATAGTTGCCTACAGGAGATATTTCTCAGAAATGATCCTGCTCATTTTGAGATGGTAGACTCTCTTATGACAGTAAGCTTCCATTGACTTGGTAAGATGATCAAATAACATCTTTTATAAGCTGGTGTTCAAGTAAGTATATTTTTATTAAATTGCAATATCTCTACGCTAAGAAATGCATAAGAGTTGGGGACATCTGAATTTTTGAAGCAAGCTTAAGCCTAGGTGATTCATGAAGTTCTAATTACAGGGCTTGATGATAAAAGATGCCGATATAGTGCAAGAAATGGTAGTTTGGTTTGAGGTGACAATCCTCATTGAAGCCATCTCGGTCATGACAGAGATTCACAATGACTAGTATTTAATGACTAGAACTGCCAGTTCCTGAACTCCGATTCACATGATAGCTTGAACATCCTTTTGATGAGACATATCGACTTAGTATGAGCAGCATTGACATAGATATGATGTATGTGATCAGAACAAACTTCTTTGGTGATTAGGCATAAGGTCCTGTGCTCTAACAGAAGCATAAGCATATTTTGTTTGGACTGAGTTTCCTTAGCTGGCATGAGGAAGGATTTTGCAGTCACAGATTTAAAGTCATCTACAGCAGCAGAGGAAGGTATCCGAAGATCATGAATTTAGCTTGATTAAGCAGGCTTTATCCACAGTCCAAGTAGATATGTTTTGCATCAGAGTTTTGAATGCCCTAAATGAAGTAGCAGTTACATAAGTTTGACAGGCACAAGCTTATACAGGGTGATGCTTGATGAACAGTTTTAAAGTATTATGCAAAAATTATTTGTGATGTGCTAGAATGATGTAGCAGTGATTTATGTGAAGTGATGTAAAATGATTTATGCTGAGTGGTTTGTACAGAAGTGAGTGAACAATATTGACTGCATAGTGATGATACAACTCCTATGCTTTGTCAAGTCATACACTGATTGAAGATCTTCAGAGTTGATGCCAGTCCTTGTTTTGGGACTTGCTGAGAGTTCAAGCTGGTGTTCAAGTAAGTATATTTTTATTAAATTGCAATATCTCTACGCTAAGAAATGCATAAGAGTTGGGGACATCTGAATTTTTGAAGCAAGCTTAAGCCTAGGTGATTCATGAAGTTCTAATTACAGGGCTTGATGATAAAAGATGCCGATATAGTGCAAGAAATGGTAGTTTGGTTTGAGGTGACAATCCTCATTGAAGCCATCTCGGTCATGACAGAGATTCACAATGACTAGTATTTAATGACTAGAACTGCCAGTTCCTGAACTCCGATTCACATGATAGCTTGAACATCCTTTTGATGAGACATATCGACTTAGTATGAGCAGCATTGACATAGATATGATGTATGTGATCAGAACAAACTTCTTTGGTGATTAGGCATAAGGTCCTGTGCTCTAACAGAAGCATAAGCATATTTTGTTTGGACTGAGTTTCCTTAGCTGGCATGAGGAAGGATTTTGCAGTCACAGATTTGAAGTCATCTACAGCAGCAGAGGAAGGTATCCAAAGATCATGAATTTAGCTTGATTAAGCAGGCTTTATCCACAGTCCAAGTAGATATGTTTTGCATCAGAGTTTTGAATGCCCTAAATGAAGTAGCAGTTACATAAGTTTGACAGGCACAAGCTTATACAGGGTGATGCTTGATGAACAGTTTTAAAGTATTATGCAAAAATTATTTGTGATGTGCTAGAATGATGTAGCAGTGATTTATGTGAAGTGATGTAAAATGATTTATGCTGAGTGGTTTGTACAGAAGTGAGTGAACAATATTGACTGCATAGTGATGATACAACTCCTATGCTTTGTCAAGTCATACACTGATTGAAGATCTTCAGAGTTGATGCCAGTCCTTGTTTTGGGACTTGCTGAGAGTTCAAGCTCTACAAATTGAAGACACAGTCCTAATACTCAATAAGAGTTTGAATACAGCACAAGAATGATGCTCAGCTGAGATTGATGACATGTTCAGACAGTCCTATATGACCTTGATGGTTAGTGATAGCAGCAGTGTCTCTGATTCACTTGAGCAGCAGAGGTTGACAAGTATAGAATAACCAAAGATGATAAGCAGCGTTGATGATGACCAGCAGCAAAGATTGACCAGCAGTGATGAATAGTGTTGACCAGCAGAAGATGAACAGAGAAGATTGAGAAGACTATTGCAGCAGTGTTGAGCAGATTGACAGACAGTTGATGTGATGAGCAGAGAAGATGAGTAGCTTTGATGTGACAGAGATTTCTTGTGTGACACAAGTATACTGTATTGTAAAAGCAAGCTTGTCTTGCTTTTGAGGTTAGTATACCTCAAACCCTTCTTAGCAGGGTCTAAAAAAACCAGGCAGGGTCCTGGATACAGAGTAGGTGCTCTATGTATCAGTAGGTGCTGATTTTCCTAACGGTTGTAGCCGAACCAAACTAATATAAAAAGATTACAAATTTATATGGTGTGGTGTTCTTCTGTGTTATGGTTCTTGATGACTTAAATGCTATGATATGTGAATGATATGAAATGATTATGAGATTGGTAGAACAATGAAATGATGAATTAGTAGTTAAGTGTGACAGGTCAAGAAAAGTTGTAAAAATTGCTTTACACTGATTCACCCCCCCTCTCAGTGTCTACATGAGTACTGCAGACAGGAGCGCATTCGGAGACGGTTGGCATTACCATACACTCCTGAGCAGAATGGAGTGGCAGAAAGGAAGAACCAATCTATTGTGGGACCAGCGAGAACCATGTTACATGATCAGACACTTTCTTTCTTTCTTTGGGCAGAGGCATGTAGTACAGTTGTATACCTTCAGAACAGGAGTCCCCATTGTGCCTTAGGGAACAAGACTATTGAGGAGATGTTCACAGGCAAGAAGCCTGAGGTGAGTCATTTTCGTATATTTGGTTGCCTGACTTTTTCACATGTCCCTTCTAAGAAGAGGAGGTGAGTCATTTTCTTATATTCGGTTTCCTAACTTTTTCACATGTCCCTTCTGAGAAGAGAACAAAGCTAGAGCCCACCACAGAGAGAGGCATATTGTGGGGTATGATGAGACTTCAAAGGCCTCTCGCATTTATCTTCCTACCCTGAGGAAGGTTGTTGTGAGGCGGGAAGTGAGATTCGAGGAGGACAGGGCCTTCAAGAAGTTCAGAGAATCAGTGCAGGGAGTGCAGCAGGTTCCCACACCTTAAGTAGCTTCTCAGGTACCTTCAATACAGGTGACAGCTTCACAGGTTTGCGAGGATACTGGACCACAGAGTACATGCACAGGATCTTCAGGTTCAGTGGTTCAGCCAGAAGGTTCTTCGAGGACAGGTTTTGGTTCTCAAGTCACAAGTTCACCATACAAAGCTACCGGATCACAAATTTCACCAATTGTTGGTTCACCAGCTCCTGGTACAAAAGTTTCTAGGCCTTCTACTTCTGTGAATTCCTCAGATGATGACAGACCAATTTGGGAGCAACCTTTAGGGAAGAAGAAGCCTAAATGGCTTCGGGAGACCCTGAAGGAAGTTAAGGATTTTGGAATGCCCAAGGAGTCAGTGACGGCTATAGTGATGCCAGACGGGTTGGATATGGCATTGGTTACTAGTATTCGTGATTCAGAGCCATCTACTTTTTAGGAGGCCTCTCAGCATCATGTTTGGAGAGATGCCATGATAGAAGAGTACCATTCAATCATGAAGAACGATGTTTGGGAGATTGTTCCGAGACCTAAGGGGAAGTCAGTGATGACTTCTTGATGGCTTTACAAGGTAAAGCATGTTGCAGATGGTAGTATGGAGAAATAAAAGGCTCGGTTTGTAGCGCGGGGGTTTTCACGGTGTTATAACTAGATCTTGTTCTTAGTTTATCTGTTCTTTTTGTCCTATTTTTCAACCGTTGGTTTAAAATGATTTTATATTTCATGTTGATTTTAAGAATTTTTGACAATCAATAATTTTGGTTGCATTTAATGCTTTTAATGGTTGAATCATTTCATTATTTTAGTTTTAAGGTTTGTCTTTTGGGCTTATTAGTTAATATGTACATCTTTAAGCTTTCAAAAACTTATAATAAAAGTTCATTCCAAGTTTTGATTTATAATCTAACTCTCATTTTTTAGTCCTTTGTTAAATATTTTCATGAGGAGATTTCTGTAGTAGCTCTGTTTTTCTTGTTTTTGTCATTGTCATTGGGAGCAGATTACGAGGAGATGGAAATGAATTCAGGAAAACCAAAAGAAATTTTTGTCCACAACAGACTCATTCACAAAAACCTCTCTCAGTTTTGCAACAGCTGGTTATCGTTTGAGAGATTCGAATTCATCTTTGTGGCCTATTTTCAGGGTTTGAATTATTTAATAATTTCTTGTTTTAGTCACAAATTTGCAGAACATATTCCGATCAATTGAAGAGGAATTTTGAAAAACCAAGAGAGGTTTTTGTTCATAACATACTCATTTAAGAAAACCTCTCTCAGTTTTTACACAGGTGTTCCGTATCGAGAGATATGAAGGCGTCTTTGAGACCCAAATTTCCCCAAATCCGATTTGTTATTTTTGGGTTAATTATCTTTAAAGATTTTGAGTTATCATGTAACTAATTGATGTAACTGTTTCAAATTTCGACCTAGAAGGTAGTTATGGAACTACTTTACTTTTGTAATGATAAAAGGAAGACAAACATACAGTTTTGAGAGAGGGATTTGTCACTCAAGGAGAGGCTTTTGGAGCTTTGATTTCTCAAGCTAGCACTTATAACTCTTATATAAGTGGATGACTGTTATTGATTATATATAAACTGATAAGCCATTTTACCTGTCATGCTTTTTCATTTCTGATCTGTTTGATTGCTCAGTCTACAATTTCATT
>LPNX010400896.1:537360-563377 GCA_001517045.1 Pseudotsuga menziesii
GGGGACGAAGCTGAAGTATATCTTCCCTGGGATATCATTATTCTTCTAATTTTGAGAGGTGAACAAAGTCAGAAAATATTTTAGACTACAAATTTTCACCGGTGACTCCACGATTAAAGATTCCACTGCAAGGAGAATTTTGTTAACAGAAAAATGAAGAAGCCAAATGGAAAGACTGGATATCAGCTTGTTACTTTACTCCATGAGGTTTTGTTCTTATTCATCAGTTCTTTCCTATCTTTCCCATTGCATGTCAAAAGAATTATTTTTTGTTTTGTCTATTTCGATGATCATAAACCTTCAAGTACATATCCCACTTTGGAAGAAGAAAATCTGCATTCTTCTTATGTTATTAATGTTGATCATATTCCTTCATTTGAAATACATGTTCAGCATGATATACATATACCCATATCTCTTGCAGTTGATTATTCTGGTCATCTTGTGGAGAATAAAGCTGATCTATTACCTTCTACCATCACTGCTGAAACTTCCGAACAGCTTGTTGAACCTCATTTTCAACTCACAGATTTTCAGTCTAGACTCAGACAGAAGATGTTTAGACCTTTTAGGCTACCATCTCTCTTACATCCTTACCATTCCTACTTTGTTGAATATCTTCCCCATTTTACTTGAAAAGACCATATTACAGCAGAAAAGCATTTAGAATCTTTTCATAATTTCATTGATAATTTTGAAATCATACATGAAGATGTTGTCATGAGGTTATTTTCGAAATCCTTTGCTGGAGATGTTGGGTTTTGGTTCCGAAATTTAAAAGCTAATTCAATTGGATCATGGGAAGAGTTACATGATGTCTTTTTGAAGTATTGGGGTAAGAATAAATCTTATGATCAATTTCTTTCCGAATTTTATAGTTTGAAAAGGGAAAATGATGAGCCAATTACTAAATTTAATTGGAGGTTTCAAAGTTTTTATATCAGTATGCCTACGGAGATCAGACCTTCGGAAAAACTTGCTATGGTATATTATGTTATGGCTCAACATTCAGATCTTGACTTGTTCCTGTTAGAAAGAAAATCATCATCTTTAAGACAATGGTTTGAGGATGCAAAATGAGTGGAGGAGAACATCCGAGCTTGCAAAATGCTTTGAGATCAGGCTCATGTTGAAGATATACAAGCTTATGAACAGGAAGAAGAACGTAGGTATCATTCAGATTTAAGACAGTTTTCTTCATCATTTTCAGATTTTCATATGAACAAGGATATAAATCATGCTTGTGTTGATTCTTTATATCAGTTTGGTGACTTTTTCGATGATAACATACTTTCAATGGATTATAGTAGAAATTTCTTAGTTCCTGCTATGAGATTATCATGTTATGAAGAAGAAGTTGCTGCTCTTCAACCTCTTACTATTGATATAAGGAATAAGTTGCCATTCTTGACTTATGGTCACTTTCATAATTTTATTTGTTCAAGTTTTGATCAAGGGTTTTATTTAAAGGTCGAGAAGCAGTTTGAAAAGCCCTTGGTTTCCATTCTTGATCCAAATTTTAAAAAGAACAGCAATGGAGAGGAAGAGAATGCTTCACTTTATGAGGAATATAATGAAGACATTGAAGTTTTAAATCGTAAATTTCATGATCCCGTGGCTTCTTGGATGGAGTTGTATTTTTCAAAGGTTTCTAATGCTCCATATTTTGGCATACTTCCTATTTCCAGTCATAAGTATCAGCTGCCTATAGACTCTTTATTGCATTTATCACATCTTTTGTGGGTTTTCTCAAACAGTAGCATGCATGAAATTATGATTCTCAGTCAAATGGTTTCTTGGCTTCACTGGAAGTATGATTACACTTGATTGGGTTGTTTCCTCCGATTAGAAGTAGGAGTAAATAGCAGAATAAGCTCGCTATACGAGCATGTAGATTCTTTTCAGTATGCTGGTTTGTAGCAGTATTTTTTCATTTCAGAGGTATGTGTTCAGAGTTTGACAAAGTTGCAGAGATTTGGTAAATGACTCCATCACCCAATGAATAGGGCACAAGGTCTACAGGTTCTTGAAGCCTCACAAGGAGAACTTCATCCCACAGCAAGAGCCAGATGTTATAACTAGATCTTGTTCTTAGTTTATCTGTTCTTTTTGTCCTAATTTTCAACGGTTGGTTTAAAATGATTTTATATTTCATGTTGATTTTAAGAATTTTTTACAATCAATAATTTTGGTTGGATTTAATGCTTTTAATGGTTGAATCATTTCATTATTTTAGTTTTAAGGTTTGTCTTTTGGACTTATTAATTAATATGTACATCTTCAAGCTTTCAAAAACTTATACTAAAAGTTCATTCCAAGTTTTGATTTATAATCTAACTCTCATTTTTTAGTCCTTTGTCAAATATTTTCATGAGGAGATTCCTGTAGCAGCTCTATTTTTCCTGTTTTTGTCATTGTCATTGGGAGCAGATTACGAGGAGATGGAAATGAATTCAGGAAAACCAAAAGAGGTTTTTGTCCACAACAGACTCATTCACAAAAACCTCTCTCAGTTTTGCAACAGCTGTTATCGTTTGAGAGATTAGAATTCATCTTTGTCGCCTATTTTCAGGGTTTGAATTATTTAATAATTTCCTGTTTTAGTCACAAATTTGCAGAACATATTCCGATCAATTGAAGAGGAATTTTGAAAAACCAAGAGAAGTTTTTGTTCATAACATACTCATATAAGAAAACCTCTCTCAGTTTTTACACAGGTGTTCTGTATCAAGAGATATGAAGGCGTCTTTGAGACCCAAATTTCCAGAAATTCGCCAAATTTCCCCAAATCCGATTTGCTATTTTGGGGTTAATTATCTTTAAAGATTTTGAGTTATCATGAAACTAATTGATGTAACTGTTTCAAATTTCGACCTAGAAGGTAGTTATGGAACTACTTTACTTTTGTAATGATAAAAGGAAGACAAACATACAGTTTTGAGGGAGGGACTTGTCACTCAAGGAGCGGCTTTTGGAGCTTTGATTTCTTAAGCTAGCACTTATAACTCTTATGTAAGTGGATGACTGTTATTGATTATATATAAACTGATAAGCCCTTTTACCTGTCATGCTTTTTCATTTCTGATCTGTTTGATTGCTCAGTCTACAATTTCATTTCTTGTTTAAAGTTTTATTCATGTAAATGCTTGTAGCCTGTGGGTGGAATTAGTATTTCATGTGCAATGTTTATGGCTTATTGGGATGTGTTTGATCCCCAATTTATCCAATTTGGATGATTCAGTTCTGTATTAGCTTGTGGACGTTTATTTCCTCCTTGCTGATGAAGTTTTTAAAACCCTAAAACCTATTTTATTTAATTTTACTTTTGAGATTGTGTTGGCTTGTTCTTCTGGTAGTCTAAGAACAATTTCTGGCACAAACACACGGATAGAGGAAGTTGATTATGATGAGACCTTTGTGCCAGTTGCTCGTTATACTTCTATCAGATCATTGATTTCCATTGCTGCGAAAATGGGTTGGAAGATCCATCATATGGATGTGAAGACAACATTTCTCAATGGAATCATACAGGAGGAGGTTTATGTGGAGCAGCCTTAGGGCTTTGAGATTTATGGGAGAGAGTCTAATGTTTGCAGGCTAAAGAAGGCCTTGTATGGGCTGAAGCAAGCTCCTCGAGCTTGGTATTCCAAGACAAAATCTTACTTGCTGTCAATGGGTTTTCAGAAGAGTGAGGCTGATCTAAATCTCTGTTTCATCATGGTTGTAGATGATCTGCTCATTCTTCTGTTGTATGTGGATGATTTGTTTATCACAGGTGAGGACAAACCTATTGCAGTTTGCAAGAGAGATCTTGCTTCAGAGGATGAGATGACTGACATTGGGTCGATGCATTATTTTTTGGGATTGTAGGTTTGGCGGGAGCCTGGTCATATTTTCCTAAGGAAGGGGAAGTATGCAGTGGCTATTCTGAGGAGATTTTGGATGGAGGATTGCAGGTCTATGTCTACACCTATGGTCACCAACTGGAAGAAGCTTCATGCTTCTAAGGGAGAGCTGGTGGATCCTACCTTATATCATCAGCTCATAGGAGAGTGCACTGGGTTGCCACAAAACATGTGTTGAGATACCTTGCAGGTATAGTTGATTATGGTCTAGATTGTAGAAGATCGGATCGGGTTAGGTTGATTGACCTCATGGATTCAGATTGGGTAGGAAGTGTGGCAGACCGAAAGAGCACTTTCGGATGTTGTTTCAGTTTGGGCTCGACAGCAGTGTCGTGGTTTAGTTGGAAGCAAAAGTTTGTTGCTTTGAGTTCTGCAGAAGCCGAGTACAAGGCAGCCAGTCAGGCTAGTTGCGAGGCACTATGGCTTCGCAAGTTATTGGTGGATTTATTTGATCAAGAGCCGAGGCCTATGGTGATTTATTGTGACAACCAAAGTTGCATCCAGCTCTCTGAGAATTCTGTATTTCACGAAAGGTCAAAGCATATTGATATCATATACCATTTCATCCGTGATTATGTTCACAGAGGAGTTGTGGAGATGCAGTACAATTCCGCTGAGGACCAGGTTGCAGATATCCTGACGAAGTCCCTTGGAAGAGGCAAATTCATTCCTTTCAAAAACAAGTTGGGTGTGGTGAAGAGCAACTTCCTCGGTAAGATGAGTGTTGAAGTCTTTATATCTTGGGAGTTGTTCCCCTTGGTAACTTTTGCCTGAGTCACTAGGAAAAGGAGTCATGTCACATGGACTTTATATTAATGACTTGAGATGAGCAATAAATGCACTTTAGTGATTAAAGTGTACTTTAAGTAAAAATTTAAAAAGTCAGTGAATTAAATTTTAATTTGTGGAGAAAGGTGATTTTGTCACAACCACTAATCTAATCTAATTTGGGCCCTTGGATTAGATGACATTTCACTTACCCATTCATCTTTTACCTAAAAGGCAATTTTCCATGTGAAGAGGCATAAGTTCATTTTTTGAGAGAGAGAGTCAATTTTCAGAGGAGAGAAAACCAGCTGAAGTTTTTTCTCTTGGCACAAATTTCGAGGTGAGTGCACAGTAGTGAATTGGGCACGAATTTCGAGGCAACAACTAAGAGCATTTATCACAGCCATACTGTACAGTCCGTACAGTGCACGAATTTCAAGGCAGTGAAGTGGGCACGAATTTTGAGGCAGTGGTCTTACATTCAGACTGTACAACCTATTCGTACAACGTCTATACAGTCTTGTAGCAACACGCTTTTCGAGGAGTTTTGCAGGCAGAAAATTCTGGGTTTGAATTTTTTAAGTGGGCATGAATTTTGAGGCTGAAATTTAACATCATGGTTGAGATAAGTTGTGACTGAAAATTTTGCTTTCTGCTCTACTATTGAAAAATAAATAAAGAATTTCTCTCTCACAGGTTTTCCTCGGAGGATGGGGTTTTGCCTGGGTCATTTGACCAAAATTTTTGGAATCTGATTTTTTATGTGTGAATGTGTGAGAATTGACTCACAATAGAATCTAGGAGCCAAGGGGATTCTTAAAATTCGATATTATACACAAATTATGCACAAAACAACAGAAAGAGTGAAAATATCATACACAAATGTAGTCAATATCTGAGTTTATTATGACTGTCCAACATGTAAATATGTCTAGATCAGGTTTATAACTTTATATTACATTAGGGAGAAATCGTTAGCCTTTGGAGGCCATTTGGATGCATACATGTTTCAAACTATGATTTGACCCTCAAACCCCCCTAGGTGGACCAATCAGCTCCCTAACCATCCCAAACGGTCATGAATGCAAGTGTGAACATGGTTGGAGCAGTGTTGGATCATAATTGAAGGCATGTTAGGCGTGGGTGAGCACATGGTTGAGTGGGAGTGGCTCTAGGAAGCAATAAATGCTCTAGAAAAGCCAAAAACCACCACAAACATATTCCCTGATTCAAGGGATGGGGAGCACGCCAAGAACAATTTGTCATCAATGAGGGCATCTAAACTGTCAGAATGATCAAAGTGGAGCGCATGAAGTTTGAACTGTCAGAATGATCAAGGTGGAGCGCCTCAACTCTCAGTTAATGATCAACATAGCCAAAGTTTGGACCATAGAACATAGCATAAAAGCTAATGAAATGTATCCTAGGTGTATGATCATGGTACTAAGGTGGATTACTGCTCTAACACCCCCCCTTAAGCCTAACTTAGTACAACTTATACCAAAGATTATTGAGGCCTTGGAAACTAAGGCTCAAGTCACCTCATACAACAGAAAATTGTATTTGTCCATAGAAAACAAGGTAAGGAGGAAAACCACATGGGAACAAAACCTCCCCTTAAAAATGTACATGGAGCAAAATCTGAAAGTGAATATCAACCATCACCATGTGTCACCCACTTCAAGAAGGGATCTCAAATAGGTGAATGTCTTCTCTGTGAAGCTCTTGGTGAATATATCAGCAGTTTGCTCTGTAGATGGACAGTACTGCAAGGATATCACCTCCTCACGCACCAAGCTTCAGATGTAGTGCATGTGTATCTCAATGTGTTTGGTCTTCTGTCTCTGCACTCGATAAGTGGAAATCTTGATTGCACTTTGATATCACACCAAATGACTGTGGGTGAATCAAAAGCAAATCCAAGTTCCCGAAGAATACCTTGCAACCACACACATTGTGTAGTTGCGTTCACTGCTCCTCTGTACTCGGCCTCAACTGAAGAGAGGGATATGGTGTGTTGTTTCTTGTTTGACCAGCATATGGGACCATGTCTAAGCATGAAGACATAACCTGAAGTGGATTTCCTATCGATAGAATCTCCAACCCAATCAGAATCAGTAAATCAAACTAGTTCTAGTGGAGAGCCAGCAACATAGTGTACCTCGAAGTGTCTGGTTCCTTGCACATAATGCAAGATCCTTTTGGCATCCTTCCAATGGATCTCATGAAGCTGCTGCATATATATAGCAACAGCATATGCCAAATAAGGTTGGGAGTGTGTAAGATACAGTAGACTTCCAACTAGTTGTCTATACAGCGAGTTGTCCATCAATGGAGATGCACCAAATTCACCTAGTTTTATTCCTAAAAGGAATGAGCACTTGGTTGCCTTACATTCATCCATTTTAAACTTCAATAACAGGTCTACAGCATACTTTGGTTGGCTGACCTTGATCCCTGCTTCAGATTGCTCAATTTCCAATCCAAGAAATTGCCTCAACAATCCAAGGTCAGTCACAGAGAATTCACTGTGCAAAGAAGACTTAATTCATCCAATTTCTTTAGTGCAACTACCTGTAATCAAAAGGTCATCAACATACAGCACTATGACCTGCACTAAGTCACCAACATGTTGCAAATACACATTAGGATCAGATTTACATCTTTAGATGCAGCAATGGCTAGAACTATCCTGATAGAGTCTATCTTTGCAACCGATGCAAATGTCTCTGTATAGTCCACTCCTTGGTCTTGAGAGAAGCCTTTAGCAACCAACCCAACCTTATACTTGATCTTTGAACCATCAGCAACCACTTTGGTCCTACAAACCCACTTGCATTGCACTAGTTTCCTCTTGGAGGGCAAGGGAGCCAATTCCCAAGTCTCATTGTCTTGCAATGATTTGAACTCTTCTTGCATGGTTGTTTGCCATCTTGGGTCAATTGATGCTTCCTGATATGTTTGAGGATCATATCCAACCACCATGAAACATACATGAGCAAGATTCAATTCACAAGTAGAATGGGCATTGTGGAATTGAGATCTAGTCTTCCTAGAATCTACCAAATCACCAGCTAGATCCCCAGCTACTTCAATGGTTTTCTCAGCCCACTTTGGTCGAATTGGTGAGTCATGATCTGAATGCATGTCATCAAAATCATCATTAATATGAGAATCAGAAAAATCAGAGAAGGATTCATCACTTACATCATCATGGAGTGGAGGATGTGAGCATTTCCCATGAGCTAGTTCCGTCTCTTGCATGAGGTCTTCTTCGAACTGTACACTCCTTTCAATGAATGTCTTCTGAGATGAGGGATCAAAGAGCTTGTAGCCCTTTGCATCTTCAGGATATCCAACCATGATGGACTCCTTGCTTTGAGGTTACAAGGCCTTTCTCTTCTCTAGAGGAATCATAGCCCAAGTCATTGAGCCAAAGACCCTGAAATGAAAAACACTTGGCTTGTGACCACTCCAAGCCTCATATGGTGTTTTGCCATCCAAAGCTTTGTGAGGATCTCTGTTTTGAACATATGCAGCATAGTTAATGGCTTCAGCCCATAGCTTAGGATTCAAATCCTTTGCTTTCATCATACAGGTTGCCATCTCCTTGAGAGCTCTGTTCTTGCGCTCTGCAACACCATTTTGCTGTGGTGTGTAGGGCATTGAATGCTGCATTTGGATGCCACATTCTTCACAAAGTTGCTGCAAACTCTTGTTCACATGGCTATATCTCTAATGCCACAACTTCCTTGACTCATTGGCATGTGGCAGGAGCACATTCCCTTGAGAGTAGGAGAGGAAGTGAGAGAATTTGTACATTCTCGAATCATGGTCGGCAAAACCCAATGCCACAACTTTTCTTGTAGATATTTCTGATATCTCCACTGTATTTGGAGTAAATGTTACCCTCTTGGCTTCACCACTGTGTGTTATTTGATACACTAAAAGTAGGTTCGCTGCTAGATCACGCACAAACAACACATTGTTGAAGTACCCATCTTCAAGATCAACCATGCCAATCCCTTTGGCTTGGATTTTTGAATCATCACCCATAAGAATGGATAGACCACTGTAAGGATACAGGGCCGAGAAGGAATCTTGCATGGAGGCCATGTGCCTGGAAGCTCCTGAATCTATGATGAAGGAAGAAGCGCTTGAAGAAACAACAACCAAATCATGGCACCTCTCCTTGTTGTCTGAGCTTGAACCACCATCTTTCTTCCTTGCACCTTCTGGCAGAGGGATGGTGTTCTTCTCAAGCAACTACACCATCATGTCTATGGTCTTCTTCATGCATGCACTCTCTGAATGCCGCCCCTTGTGACAATAAGTGCATTTAGTGTTCTCTTGCTTCTTCTTGTCCTTGTATTTGGTAGGATTCGAACCCCCATCTGGAGATTTAGGTTTCCCCTGCTTCTTCTCTTGTTGCTTCGAATCTTTGACTTTCTTCTTGCCTTTGGTTGTCTTCTTGCCTTTGGCTGGATTCGAAACACCTGCAGCAAGGGCTTGATCCTTACTAGATTCATTGGTGCCCATTTGTACCAGCTTGTCCTACTCTTGTGTTAATGACTCCATGAAGTCTGCCAGTGATGGCATCCTCCAATTTCGAGCTGTGAGCTTGCTAGAGTGGAATGTAGACACAAACACAAAATACTCTGGCCCTAGCTTCAAAAGTATTGACAAGATAAGTTGCTCCTCTTTCTTTTCTATGCCACATTGTTTCAGCTAAAGCACCAACGATTTGAACTTGGTGAAGAATTCTTGGATTGTCTCAAAGTGAGATGGACTCAATGAGATTAGCTCATTTTCGAGTTGGTGACCTCTCATCTCATCAATCTTCTCGAACAATGCCTCAAGCTTGAGCCATACTTCGTTGGGAGTTGTTAGACTGTCTACACAGAAGAGTAAGTCTCTCGAAATGCTGAGACAAAGCATTCCAAATGCTTCATCAAGCCTGTTGAAGTATTTCAATTTCTCCACAACAGAGTTTGGTTCAACTTCAATCCCCATGGTGACTCTATACAAGCCTTTCGATCTCAACTAGATCACCATTTCGACCTTCCATTCGAAATAGTTGAATGGGGTCAGCAATACATGAGTTTGCTCCATTTCTACTTGCGCACTAAATGACAAACTGCTGATTGTACCTGCAATGCAAACACTCGAATTTCTTTGGAAAGTGCCCTAAACAGCAACTCAAACACTCTGGATTTGATTTGCAACTCCGAAGAGCTCTGATACCATGTGAAAATTGATTCATAGTGGGATCTAGGAGCCAAGCGGATTCTCACAGTTCGATATTACATACAAATTATGCAAAAAACAACAGAAAGAGTGAAAATATCATACACAAATGTCGTCAATAACTGAGTTTATTATGACTGTCCAACATGTAAATATGTCTGGATCAGGTTTATAACTTTATATTACATTAGGGAGAAATCGTTAGCCTTTGGAGTCCATTTGGATGCATACATGTTTCAGAGATTTGACCCTCAAACCCCCATAGGTGGACCAATCAGCTCCCTAATCATCCCAAACAGTCACGAATGCAAGTGTGAACATGCCTGGAGTATGTTCGATCATAAATGAAGGCATGCTAGGTGTGGGTGAGCACATGGGTGAGTGGGAGTGGCTCTAGAAGGCAATAAATGCTCAAGAAAGGCCAAAAACCACCACAAACATGCACTAGTGCCCAAGGTCAAACATATTCCTGATTTAAGGGATGGGGAGCGCACCAAGAATGATCTGTCATCAATGAGGGCATTTGGACTGTCATATAGATCAAAGTGGAGCGCCCCAACTGTCAAAATGATCAAGGTGGAGTGCCTCAACTTTCAGTAAATGATCAACATAGCCTAAGTTTGGACCATAGAACATAGCATAAAAGCTAATGAAATGTATCCTAGGTGTATGATCATGTTACTAAGGTGGATTACTGCTCTAACAGAATGTGTTTTTTAATTGTTGCTCATTAAAAGTAGTAAAAATTCTTCATGTGTTTTAGTCATACATTGTTTATGAGAAATGACTTAATTTGCAGCTAAAAGTAAATTGGGTTGGACATTAAACAATGATGAAAATGGTGGTTGAAACTGGGTTGGGGGAATGAGAAAAATTTTACATTGCATATGATTATGATGTAATGATGCTAAGTGTTTAAGGTTCTTGTATAACCATCAAATATTTAACATGGTATTAGAGCTACCATAAAAGAAGTCTTTGTGCAGCCGTAACACTGCTACTACTGCAGATCTCAAAGATTAGGTCTTCATGCTTGAAACCCTAGAAGGCAAAATCTAGTCATCTGGGAACTTTCACAACTTGAATTTCGTGAAGTTCAAGGAGTTGAAACTCAAACATGTCAAAGATGAAATGTTTGTGTACTTTGTGTGCAAGTTTCAACCTCAAATTCGATGTAGATTATGAGATATGATCCGTGCGAAATAAGGTTCCATCCTCTTCCAGAATTCAGTTTTTAAACATGTAACCTTGAGAGAAATGTTATATCTCGGGCTATGAAGATCCACATCGAATTTTGTAAGATGTTCCAGAAAGTGCATGGACTATGGTTTCTTTGGTGTGAGTTTCAGGACCTGAAGTTGAAAAAGTGACACGTGGTTCTCCATACAAGTTCACTATACTGAACTAATCTATACACAGGTCACCTTGGGAAACTCGGCATAAATTCCACTTAGTGAACCTAATATTTGCTTTGTGGGGTTAGAAAGAGGACAAAAGAGACTACTTTAGGACGAAGTCCAGAACTTGAGGAGCAGAAAGTTTGGAGATGCATCAGAGTTAAGACTAAACAATTTAGCAAAAGAAATTGAAGAAACTAGGGCATCAAAAATCTTGCAATTCCGTCCATGGATTTGGGAAAAGGAGTATACTACTCGATTCGTCTTAAACAGACGCATCTTTCTATCGAATCATATTTGCAAGTCACCAAAGTTGAAAAATTAGGGTTTCTCTATCAAACCCTAGGTTTAACGGAAGCAATGTTATCCACTAAGTTACACTTAAGTGGATTGTTATCACCAACCTTGTAGTTTCCTGTGTGAGATGGATCCAGGATGGATGGTAGAGGGGCAAGCAACTAAGGAGGTGGAACCAAGACTGCCTAGACTCGCAAATGGATGGTTGTCACGCCAATCAAGGCAGTCTTCACTTTATGTTATCCAAGTCCAAGACAACAACGGGGGAGACCCATATCTACTCCCAACAAGAGAGATCAGACCTAGACACCAGAACAGATCAAATGTGGCTTTGAGGTACGCAAGGTGTAAGGTAAATGGAAACCCAGCTCTAGGGTTTAGGTACTAGCAACTGATGAAGATGACCACTGTCTTAGGAAACGTAACTGTGACAGGGTGAGCAAGGACAGAGTTGGGACTGTCTAGTACCAAGGAGATAGACTCAGTGAAGGATATGAAAGTATCATGTAACCTGAGTTATCAAGGAATGGTCAACTTTCGGGGAAAGAGGTCAGGAAGGGCTAGCGCTATGCTTGGGGATCAGTGCCTGTTCAGCCTTGGGTAATGGAGTCAGTATCAACACAACGTTTCAGTGAACCCACCTGGGATATGTCCTGATCTATGGACCTAGAAAAGGATTTGGCCCGGAAGATTCAGGTGACAAGAAAATCAGCAAAAGGAGGGCTAACGTTAGGGTTTGGACAGGCAGATCTGCAGATCCAAAGCCACCTAGAGACTATCAGCTCAGCGTTGGAGTGGAAATGAGATCAGGATGACCCGACCTACAAACCCAAATCAAAAAATTTCAGGAAAAATCAGATCTAGAAAAGTCAAAATCTGATGAGGGGGGCTAAGAGGCTGAAAGTCAGTTTTTCAGATCTAGGGCAACCTGGCATGAACTAGCTCAGCATTGGGGGTGATTTGGACTGTGTGAGACCCGATCTATCATTCTATGAAGTCAGAAATCAGAAAAAGTCAAAACCCTAGCAAGTCAAATTTTCAGTGGGGGCGCTATGTAGTTTTCAGGCTAAAAATCAGATCTAGGTCAAACCAGCAGGAATTTGACCAGCGTTGCAGTAGATTCGGTGAAGGGGAGGCCCGATCTATGAAACCCAGCAGTGGTTTGGCCAAAGATCGGACGATTCCCGAATTTAGTATCTTTTAAGGGTTTTTTAGTATTTTAAAGGTTTTCAGAAAAATGGAAGGAAAACAGGTACAATGGATTCAGATCTGTAAAAGAGAAGAGAATTACTTGTTGGATCGTACCTGGAAATGCTTGTAGATGTCTTTTTTTTCCACAGAAAATGCTTGTAGATGTCTTAACAGTGATGATCCTTGCTATCTCGATCAATTCTGAAAGATCCAAGTGATTTCTATGACGGATGTAAGCCCCAAGCCACCAATGCGCCCCCTACCCTGCATGAGCAAACGTCAACAATATCAGATTTGCTAAGACAAGATAAAGAAACCCAATGCTACAGGAAAGTAAAACGAAGTAATCATAGATCAAAATGAAACTAATGAAAACCCCCTGATCCAAGGCGAAGATAACCGAACGAGTTGAGGTCCCCTTGCAAAAACGCTCCAGCCAAAACGCCTTCCTGTAGACAAGACAATGATAGCGGAAAAAATATAGATCTCACATGAATTTCCATAATGCTAGGAAGCAGAAGACTATCCAATCACCATTTGAGAACATTAGATGCAAAGTAGATCCAAAAAATATCCATGGAAAAATCTTTCTATTATTCAGATCCAAGAGCCAAAGACCCCTTACAAATGAGAAGCTCTCTCCTTTAAATAGAAATGAGAGAACCACAATCATAACCGAATCCTAACAACTTTCAAAACGAGTGGCTAAGATTAAAAGATAAAATGTTCTAATCAATAGTTGAGATGAGCTCAACATACAATACATGGATCAATATAACCATAAAGTACCAAAGTGGACTAAATCACCCTAAAGAGGGTACCCCACTCAACAAGAAATAAATGAAGCACATGGTGGGTCCAAGGAGGGTTGACTAACTCCCTCTGGGTGTCCCCATGGCACAATAAAATAATATAACATTTTAATTCTTTGACTTTGTGCCTCCTTGAGGAAATCGTGAGCCTCCCAAAAGCTCCAGAAAATAATATAAAAAATGCCCAAAAATAGGTGTGGGCCCAATCAGGTGCTACAACTGCTGGAAAAGGTGTGGAGGACATCACTCTCATCATTATGGCTCATCCCATGTCATTTCCTTGCCTCAGTAGCCCGAATTGATTTCTTTAATATCCATTTAATCATTTTGTAATCTACCTAGGGAAACGTGAACCTGCCAAAACAGCCTCCTAGGGTGCCTGCGTTGTCAAACTGAGCCCACCAGACTCTTTGGGATGCGGGTACTATGGTACAAACAAGTGGTTGCACCCCCTATGCCCATACAACGCCCTAGGAGATCCAACTGAAACATCTCCCTACTCAAACATATCAACCAGTGAAGAAAAACTACATCAAAAAGGCAGAATGAGCCTGATCATATCTGCAAATGCCCGGAACTGGAAATAAACTATCTCATTAGACTCAGAGAGTCCAAATCCATCTAAGTTGTATACTCATACCCCTCACAGGTCTCTATCTGATCATCAAACATATCCAATAAACAATATAACCATCTGTAAATGATCAGACACCAATAATAACTCAGACTATCATCCATCTGCTGCAAGTGTTAAAAAGCTAAGACATGCTCTACAACTCATTCAAGCAACAATCACAACAAGTAGTAGTCATTTCATTGGCGGTACATCAACCAATGCATATATAAGGCTTTATTTATTATTACTCAGACTAGACTTTCAGGACTATACTCATTTCATAGTTGTAGCCAATTTGCTAGTGAAGGGTGAAGGATGAAATTGACAAGGCTAAGGCAAAGGATGACTTCCTACTTAACATCATGACACTTTGGACATGGAAAGGGAATACTCACTATAACCAATGCCGGACAAACAACAACACAAGGAATGGCAGTGCCTCACAAATGGTTGAGTTGTTTAGAGAGTGCTTATTCAACTTAGGCATCATGTCTACATCAAGTTAGATCCAAGTTCATTATGAAGAAATTCTGCGTTTTACTGTTTGCTGGTTTATGTCAACATTTCGTGGTTTTCACATACAGCCGGGTTTGCATTGGCTGTAGGTTACTTATGAAATTTTACTGAACAATTAAACACACAGTAAAATACACTAACAGGCTGAAAAACACATTTAACAATTACACCAAAAAATGATAGACTCAGAGATTTTTGGCCAAAATCAAGCCCTGGAAAAACCCCCACGGGGAAAACCAGTTAGAGAGAGAGAGAGATTTTATTATCTTCAGCAAAATATCAGAACAGAAATACAGTGAAAATATAACTTATCTCCACCCAAGATTTCATCTCAAAATCTTGAAAAACGTGCCAGCATTAAATGCAGTCCGTACACCCTCGATTTTTGCGCAGCATTAAATGCAGTCCGTACACCCTCGATTTCTGTGCAGCATTAAATGCAGTTCGTACAGCCCGTACACCCTCGAAATCTGTGCAGCATTAAATGCAGTCCGTACAGTCTGTACACCCTCGAAATTTGTGCAGCATTAAATGCAGTCCGTACAGTGCGTACACCCTCGAAATATGTGCAACATTAAATGCAGTCCGTACCCTCGATTTCTGTGCCAGCAATTAATGCAGTCCGTACCATCGATTTCTATGCAGACAATTAATGCAGTCCGTACCCTCGATTTCTGTGCAGTCTCTCTTCTTGGGAATCGTGCCAATGCCCTAGCTCGACCTCCTTCTCTCTCAGCTCAGTCTCTCCTTCTCCAAAAATGAAAAGTGAAGTGTTTTGCCTCCCTCAACCCTTTTTGTCTAAACCCTAGGTGGGAATCTAATCCAACGGTGGAGAAAGATCTAATCCAATGGCTAAGATTCAATGAGAGTAAAAATCACATTTATTTAAATCACTTAAATAAATTTACTAACCCACTTAAATTTATCAAAAAAGTGACTTTAACTTTATAAAGTCTCATTAAGTAGCTTTTAATGTGAGGGTCACATTTTTCCCTTTTCTAAGTGACTTAGGCAAAAAAATCACTTACGAAACAAATTCCTAGGTACAAAAACTAACACTCCCTCTTACCGAGGAAGGTGTTCTGCACCACTCCCAACTTATCTCTGAAGAAGACAAACTTCTCCCTCCCCAAAGACTTCGTCAGAATGTCTGCTACCTGCTCATCAGTGGATATATACTGTAGCTCAACTGCCCCTCTCTGAACATAGTCACGGATGAAATGGTACGTGATCGCAATGTGCTTCGACCTGTCATGAAACACTAGATTCTCAGAGAGCTGAATGCAACTCTGATTGTCACAATAGATCACCGTAGGCCTAAGCTGCTGATCAAATAAATCTACCAATAACTTGCGAAGCCACAGTGCTTCATAAGTAGCCTGACTGGCTGCCATATACTCAGCCTCAGCAGAACTCAATGCAACGGACTTCTGTTTCCGACTGAACCACGACACTGCTGCCGAGCCCAAACTGAAACAACAACCAGAAGTGCTCTTCCGATCCCTCACACAACCTGCCCAGTCTGAATCTGTGAACCCAACCAAGCTAACTCCACCCGAACCCCTGTAGTCCAGACCATAATCCACCGTACCTACAAGATATCTCAATATGTGCTTTGCAGCAGTCCAGTGCACACTCCTAGGCTCAACCATGAACTGACTAAGAGTGTTAACCGCAAAACACAAGTCTGGCCTGGTATTGACCAGATACATCAATGACCCAATGAGCTGACGATATAAAGTGGGATCCACCAACTTACCCTCGGAAGCATGAAGTTGCTTCCAGTTGGTGATCATAGGCGTACACATCGGCCTGCAGTCCTCCATCCGAAATCTCTTCAAAATATCAACTGCATACTTCCCCTATCCAAGGAAAATATGTCCAGGCTCCTGCCAAACCTCCATCCCCAGATAGTAATGCATCAGTCCAATGTCAGTCATCTCGTACTCCAATGCTAGATCTCTCTTGCAATGTGCAATGAGACGCTCAGCACCTGTGATAAATAGATCATCAACATATAGCAGAAGAATGAGCGGATCTCCCCCAACCACAATGAAGTAAAGGTTGGGATCAACCTCACTCTTCTGAAATCCCATCGATGTCAAGTAAGTATCAATCCTGGAGTACCAAGCTCTAGGAGCTTGCTTCAGTCCGTACAAGGCTTTCCTCAGCCTGCACACATGAGAATCTCTCCCATGGATCTCAAATCCCTGTGGCTGCTCTAAATATACCTCCTCCTGCAGAAGACCATTGAAAAATGCAGTCTTCACATCTATCTGGTGGATCTTCCAACCCATCACTGCTGCTATAGATATAACTGCCCTGATAGAAGAATACCGAGCAACTAGAGCAAATGTCTCATCATAGTCAACTCCCTCAACCTGTGAGAACCCCCATAGAAGAATACCGAACAACTAGAGCAAATGTCTCATCATAGTCAACTCCCTCAACCTGTGAAAACCCCCGCGCCACAAACCGAGCCTTGTACTTCTCCACACTGCCATCCGCAGCATGCTTTATCTTGTAAAGCCACTTGGAAGTCACAACTGACTTCCCCTCAGGTCACGGCACTATCTCCCAAGCATCATTCTTCATGATGGAATGGTACTCTTCCATCATGGCATCTCTCCATACCTGATGCTGGGAAGCCTCCTCAAATGTGGATGGCTCAGAGTCACGAAGACTCGCAACAAGGGCCATACCATACCTGTCTGGCTCCACCACTGTCCTGATCTGCTCCTGGGGCCTACCAAATGCCTCTGCATCCTTCAAGGTCTCCTGAAGCCACTTAGGCTTCCTCTTCCTTGAAGACTGCTCCTCCCAAACTGGTCTTGGGCTCTCCTCATCTGAGGAAGTCCCAGTACCTTAAGGTCCAACACCCCGAGGACCAGTACTTGATGAACCTGTGCCTGATGAACCTGTGATCTGAGGACTCAACCCTGAACCTGTCCCTGAAACTGTCCCTGAAGTGCTAGACACCTGAATCACTGAACCTGTAGAAGTTGTGCCTGTACCCTATGATCCAGTCACTCCAGAAACCTGTGGACCTGATAGTTGCATCAAAGAAGCCTGTACCAACTGAGGTGTGGGAGCTGGTGTCTCCCCCTACTCTAACTCCCTATAGACTTCCTGAAGGCTCTCTCCTCATCAAACTTCACTTCCCGCCGGACAACAACTTTCCTCAGGCTAGGTAAGTAAAGCCGATAGGCCTTCGAAGTCTCGTCATATCCCACAAATATGCCTCTCTCTGCGGTGGGATCAAACTTCGTCCTCTTCTCAAAAGGGACGTGAGAGTAAGTCAACGAGCCAAATATGCGAAAGTGGCCCACCTCAGGCTTCTTGCCTGAATACATCTCCTCTGGAGTCTTACTCCCCACTGCCCTGTGAGGACTCCTGTTCTGCAGATAAACTGCAATGCTACTTGCCTCTGGCCATAGAAAGAAAGGTAGCCCCTGATCATGAAGCATCGCTCTGGCTGCCCCCACAATCGACCTGTTCTTTCTCTCTGCTACTCCATTCTGCTCGGGAGTGTAAGGAACTGTCAACTGTCTCTGAATGCCCTCCTATCTGCAGAATGCATCGAACTCCTTGGAGGTATACTCACCCCCATTGTCCGATCTCAACATCCGGATCTTCCTCCCCGTCTGCTTCTCCACAAGGGCTTTGAACCCTTGGAAGACTCTCAACACAAGTGGGGACTTCTTGCTCCTCAAGAAGTAGATCCAGGTCTTTCTGGAGTAGTCATCAATGAAGCTGATGTAGTACTCAAAACCTGTCAAAGACACTGATGACATAGGACCGCATATGTCAAAATGGATAAGATCTAGCACCCCTACAGCTCTCGTGTCACTGCTCGAAAAAGCAGTCTTGGTGTACTTTCCCAAAGCACACCCCCTGCACACATCACTCTGCTCAATGCTGAACTCCGGTAATCCTGTAACCATGCTCCTCAATAATCTGAGAGCTGTGTGATGTAGGTGGGCCATCCTCCGATGCCATAGCTCACATAGCTCACTGCTGCTGCTGTGTGCTAGAGCGCACTGTGCTGAAACAAGAGCTTGTAGAGCTTTCCACATCTGACTCCAATGTCCATGGCACTAGACATACCTGTAGCCCTGGGATACACCTGCACTCTCCCATCTGAAAAGCACACCCCAAGACCCCTGTCCTCAATGGTGGAAACTGACACAAGGTTCTTCTTCAACCCAGGGACATACAACACATCCCCCAGAGTCATGGGACTCATCGACTCCCTCTGAAATGTAATGGTACCCTGACCAACAGCTCTAACAACGATGTTGTCTCCAAGGACAACCTCCACATCTCTACCTGTCCGAGATAGCTCCGAGAACATCTCTCGAGCTCCAGTCATGTGGCTCGAGGCTCCGCTGTCAATATACCAAGTAGTAGAGGTGGATGGACTCCCCTGATGACCTGCCAACAATGAATGCTCACTATCCATATCCATGTCTGTGCTGGTCGCTAAAGAGACTCTCTCTCTCTCCATCTGTCCAGCATATAGGGAAAACTCCCTCTGAAATGCATCACCAAACTCATCAACCTCTACTGAGGCTGTTGTCTGCTGTCCCTATCCCTTCTTCTTCTTCTTGCTTGGACACTGTGAAGCATAGTGCCCAAACACCTGACATGCATAACACTTGATTTTACTCAAGTCTTTCTTCTGCCCACTCTGCTGCTGCTTCTTGGCCCCACCGTTCTTGGGACCCTTCTTCTTCTTGCCCTTAGCTGCCAAAGCCACATTCTCGTCATCAACCCCACTGTGAGATGTACTGCCCTGTACAAGACCTCTCCTAGTCTCCTCCTTCACAAAGTCATCCCAAAGTCTCTCCCAGGTAGGTAGGTTCTCTCTGCCCACTATGGCTTGCACAAATGCACCCCAGGGCTTTGAAGCCCCATTCATTGCTGTGCGTACTAGCTCTGTAGCGGATACCACCTCCCCAACCGCTGCAAGTTCATCCCAAACTGCAGAAATCCTGGTAAGATATGCTGTGACTCCCTCACCCCCATTCATCTTTATACTTTTGAGTTTCTCTTTGAGAACCATCTTCCTGTTCTCATTGGAACTCTCATACAAACTAATCAAGGCTGACCACATCAAGTGTGCCCTAGTCTTGCCTGAAATGTGAGGGATTATGTGGTCTTTAACTGCATCTAGAATGGTCGTCCTAGCTTTACAGTCCTTCTTGTTGAAAGCTGATAGAGCTGCTGCATCTGCTGATGCGGGAATGACAACCGGGTTAGCTATAGTGTTCCTAACTATATCCGGCCATAACTCATTCTCCTCCAGTATCAGTAAAATTCTGGCCTTCCATGGCACAAAATTTCCTATCCCATCCAGCCTATCCTCCAGTCTAAGACCTATAGCCATCTCTACACCAACCCAACAAAGTGTTGCTGACTGACAGAAGGTAAAATACTAAAAATTTCTGAGATCTGAAAATTTCTGTGCAAACTATCACTGTTTTCTGCCCCCAAGTTCTGATACCATGAAGAAATTCTGTGTTTTACTGTTTGCTAGTTTATGTCAACATTTCGTGGTTTTCACATACAACCAGTTTTGCATTGGCTGTAGGTTACTTATGAAATTTTACTGAACAATTAAACACACAGTAAAATACACTAACAGGCTGAAAAACACATTTAACAATCACACCAAAAAATGATAGACTCAGAGATTTTTGGCCAAAATCAAGCCCTGGAAAAACCCCCACGGGGAAAACCAGTTAGAGAGAGAGAGAGATTTTATTATCTTCAGCAAAATATCAGAACAGAAATACAGTGAAAATATAACTTATCTCCACCCAAGATTTCATCTCAAAATCTTGAAAAACGTGCTAACATTAAATGCAGTCCGTACACCCTCGATTTCTCTGCAGCATTAAATGCAGTCCATACAGTCCGTACACCCTTGAAATCTGTGCAGCATTAAATGCAATTCGTACAGTCCGTACACCCTCGAAATCTGTGCAGCATTAAATGCAGTCCGTACAGTCTGTACACCCTCGAAATATGTGCAACATTAAATGCAGTCTGTACCCTCGATTTCTATGCCAACAATTAATGCAGTCCGTACCCTTGATTTCTGTGCAGACAATTAATGCAGTCTGTACCCTCAATTTCTGTGCAGTCTCTCTTCTTGGGAATCGTGCCAATGCCCTAGCTCGACCTCCTTCTCTCTCAGCTCAGTCTCTCCTTCTCCAAAAATGAAAAGTGAAGTGTTTTGCCTCCCTCAACCCTTTTTGTCTAAACCCTAGGTGGGAATCTAATCCAACGGTGGAGAAAGATCCAATCCAATGGCTAAGATTCAATGAGAGTAAAAATCACATTTATTTGAATCACTTAAATAAATTTACTCACCCACTTAAATTTATCAAAAAAGTGACTTTAACTTTATAAAGTCTCATTAAGTAGCTTTTAATGTGAGGGTCGCCTTTTTCCCTTTTCTAAGTGACTTAGGCAAAAAAATCACTTAGGGAACAAATTCCTAGGTAAAAAAACTAACACATTAGGACCATCAATTTTATTTCCATGGCCTTTTTGGTCTATAGGACCCTTTGGGACTTCACAAGTGCTTAAAAGCACAGTTAATCGCAGCTTTCATTCAGGACATATTTATTTTATAAGGTCAACAATATTTGGATATAGCATATTTTTAACCATTGCTTTTTTGGACCTTTTCTTATACCCTTCAAAGGGTATTTTAGCATTTCATTGCTCTTGCCCTCTTTACATATGTTAAGAAACACAGTTTTAGCATTTTCATTTTCCATGAGCGCATACATAACACTTTCCAATAAGTAGTACATGAGCTTTCAGTTTTAGCCAACAACATCTCAAGTGACCAAGGGGAGTTCTGCACAGTGCCAAACATCGAGACAACCGACCAGAATGATTTAGGCATACAATCTAACTCACCAAAGGCAAGTTTTGTCACCAACTTAGAGCCGAGACACTATAAACAGGGAAGCTTGTCCAACAAAGGTTCTAGCGGGAGAAAAGGTCCTCCATACCATAAGTCAAGAAGTCAGTCGGGTTGAAAACTAAACTGGAAGGTAATGGATGGGTGGAGATAGTGAATGATGAAGCCAACATTAGCAAGCCAAAACACTGGTGGGAATGACTACCTCTATTCTCCCTAGGGAGGGTAAAACCAATGAGTATAGATCAGGAACTTCAAAGTCAGAGTAGGGACATCAATACATAAATACAAATACATCCAAGTCCATATAATTATGACCGCCAGATCATGACACCACATGTTAATACATGTCACAAAAATGAGTATAAAAGCAATGATAACCATAACACAATATAAAAAGCTGAGTCATAATCATGCATACAATCCATCTGAAACATCATCTGTCCAATGAGAAAGCGCTGATATAAAACTAGGCATCAATAACTGCTCTGTAATGACTAAATGGCTACATCGGTCCTCAGATCTTGAGTGTCCTGAGACTCAATCCTGACATGGGAGAGTACAATAGTCCACCAATACAATATTGATCCGTCAAAACTGTTCATCTTAGCATCTCATATGGAAGAGATCTGGTTGAAAAATGTACTGTGTCTGAAAAATAGAATATGGTAGCATGGCTACTATATATGTGATAACATGGATTTCCAGTGACCAGTCATAGACTTAAACAATTCAATTGTTCATCACATCTGTTTTGAGGTCCATCAGGCCAATCATTGGCCCTTTATTTCTTAATTTTACATGTTCATACCCTGCAGGAAATTGTAATAAATGAATTAGCCTAATGAAATTATGTAAAAGGTTTGGCTTTCCTAGGCCTTAGTCATCAATACTTTACTCTAGAGTGTTTTCTCCTTGAGAAATATATGTCGTTTTTTAATCTTATAATTTTCGAGTTTTTCAATCGCCCCTCCACTAAAGCTAGAGTATGTTGAATTTTAGCATTAGCATGAAAACTCAAAAACTTGCAAACTATCTTAAAACAAATGATAAGTGCAGTAAAATAACATTCATCACATAAGCACAATGGACACAAGAGTTTTTCACTGGGGAAACCTTTAAAAGACAAAAAACCCGAAAAAGCATTAGTAGCTCATATCGTAAATGAGATGACTTAGGAAATTCTTCAAAAAGTTCCTCAAACCCTAACAGGGTTTAAACCACAATAAAAGAAGATCATAAAATGATAATTTCCAGAAAAATTACAATTTAGGGCTTTCTGCCCTAGCTGTCCGAAAAACTCAGAACTCTGCCCGAATTTAATTTCTGCCTACCCATTGTGCCCGGAAACTGAAGGAGCCTGCCCGAACAACAAAAAATATGCCCAGAGTTGAAATAGGGCATGCCCGAACAACAAAAAATATGCCCAGAGTTGAAATAGGGCCTGCCTGAAAATTGATTAGACCTGCCCGAAAATTTTGTGTTTCTGCTCGTGACTGTCTCAAAGCTGCCCAAGTGACAAATTTTGTGTTTGAGAGCACAGAGCATCGTGTTTCTGTTATGAGGAGAGTTTTGCGGTGAAGTAGAGGCTGTTTCTGTGGAAGTCGACTTTCTCTGTTATACTTTAGCTTTCTTTGCCTTTTGAAGGCTAATTATAATTTCCCAAAAGAGAGGTCTTGAAGACTTTGTACAGCATTCTGTTTACAGTTGCTGAAGTTGATCCCATGACCATTTTGTACCATTTTAAAGAGATTAATTGGATCGGTACCCATTGGAGAGGGACCCGGAGACGTAGCCCAGTGAAGGGGGTGAACTCCGTTATCAACTTTTGTTTGTGACTCTCTGATTCTGTGTTGTTTTTCCCACATCTGTTTATCAGTTTTGCTTTTCATTTCTGTTTAGGCATTTAATTTCTGTCAATGTTGTTCCATGAATTAAACAAACTAATAAACGCAATCTTTACAAACTTTTAATGCACTCAAGTTGAGGTCCGACGGATCATGTTATGGTATCAGTGCAGGTTAACTGCTTGTGCAAGTTTGTGAATGCTTACCAGGTCCAGGTTAAAGCTTGGTGAAGGAGAATTAATTGAAGGAGATCCTGAGATTGGCTCAAGGAGAACATTCTCAAGAACCATGTCTTCTCCACGAGGGGAAAAAGAAGGACATACAGAACGGGGAAAACCTGTTATTTCTGAAACTGAGTTTTTGGAGGCTTTTATCAGCATGAAAGCCATGATGGAAATTCTACTCGATGAGCGAGCGGAAAGGAAGAAGAAGGAAGAAAGGGGTAAAGGAGTAGGAGGTGATGGTGATCCTCCTGATACTAATCAAACTTTCTCTTCTTCTCATACTTTTCATTCAAATAATGCAAGTCCTAATATGCCTTATTTCAAATTGGATGTGAAATTCGAATTGCCAATTTATAATGGAGATTTAGATGCTGAAAAGTTAGACAATTGGATCAAGCAGCTTGAAGTATATTGCAGGGTGCAGGGCATTAATGATGACCCTTCCAGGATTCAATTGGCCACTTTGAGAATGAGTGGAATGGCTCTTACTTGGTGGGAGAGCAGGATTCAGCAAGATCTTCGATAGAATGGTAAAATTATTTCAGTTTGGAATGAATTCATTGAAGTATTAAGGAAGCAATTTTATCCTTTAGGACATATTCAACAATTAACCATGAGTTGGCAAATGTTTAGACAAGCTAAAGGACAAAATATTCAAGACTATACTCATGAATTCAGAAAGAGGGCTATTGCATTGAATGTTTCATTAGATACTGTCACGTCCCCATCCTTCAGACCGGCGAAGAGGACGCGACGAACATCAAACACGACTGGGCAAACAGCCCCATGAACATAAATCAAAGAAATCAATGCTGGAATTAAAACTTACAAGCATACACAGATGCAGAATGAATCAACATTCAGCGGAAGCAACACACATTCATTTCCAGCCTAAACATGTTCATCATAATTCCATATACAATAGATATACATTGCAGAGATGAATTAGTCAGCAGCACTTATCTGTGGATGAAGAATCCCGCAACCAGCTACGTCGCTGCAACGTTCCACCCAACCATAGGCCAGCTTGCTCATCAATCTCTCAGCAACGCTGCCACCCCCGAGCTGGGCATGATTCCTCCAGAATAAGGGTCAATTGCAGGCTTACACATAGCCAAGGGGACACAAGCAGCAACCAGGCACAGCTGGGTTTAACAGGCCTTCACAGATTGGCCAAGCCAGCACATCCCAAGGGGAAAACCACTGCATACCAACAGCAAAACAATCCCTCCACAGCCCTGTGAAGAGACAAACAACCGGGAATGATCCCCCAAACGAAAGGTGAGACACAGCTCCAGCCTACAAGGCAACTCAGAGTTGGTTTTGGCCCTAACGTGGCCAAAACAACTCAGCAACAGCACCCAACCCAGGGTATATCAACAGCCACAACACAATGAAAACAGGGGCAACAACCACAGCCCCTAATAGGAAACTCAGCCAACAGCCATGGGAAAATTCAAACGCAGACCACAGCAAGAAATGGCTCACTACGAATGCACAGCGGCCCCCAAACGTAATTAGGCACCACAGCCAACCAAATCGCGGGGAAAACAACATCCCAAAAACGAAAACGGTGAGCACGGCTCTCAAATGGGAAAACGACCTCAACGGTCTGTGCGTGAGGGAAAAGCTTGCACCCAACAGCAAAATACACGGGAAAGACATACCCGATTTATGCGTGAGGATTCCAGTCGACGCGTGAGGGGAAAAATAGCCTCTCTCTGCGCGTGAATCAACAGGCCATAGGGAGGACGAACAGACCTCTGCGTGAGGAGATGAACAGACCCCTGCGTGAGAGTGAACAACAGGACATGAAAACCACCGACCATGGGGAGAATGGAGTCGTGGGGAAGATGGAGGAATTGCTTGCCTCTTACCCACGTTTCCTTCAGCAATAAATTCCCTCAACCACTCAGCCATAACTCCTCAACCACCAGCTGAAGCATTAAAGAGGTGGACAAGGTTGGATGAGACAAAAGGTGACAAACGACAAAGGTGGTGAAACATGGGTTTTTCCCATAACCAAGGTTTGACATCCCCCACCCCTTATCCTTTGGAACCATGCCCTTTTCATTCAACGTTGCACTGCCGTAGCTGGTTGTGGTTTATTTTATTTGATGTGCGTATTTACATGATGCCGAAGTATAATGTGCCGGATAGCACGAGATACCACCGGCAACTACCCCTATTGCCGAAACATACACAACCAAATCGATGGTGGGGCTTTTGCCTTGAGCTCCTCACCACGATTAATTAC
>LPNX010400896.1:563465-609660 GCA_001517045.1 Pseudotsuga menziesii
CGGGATCCAGGGTAAGAATAAAAGTATCTCACTTCCCATGGATGCAAAATCAAGTTCTAGTGCAAGTACAAATCTGCCATCTACTTCTAAGCAAAATGATGAAAATAGAAGTGCATTGTTTCATGTTCGTGTCATTGCAAATCACACAAAGATTGATACATTGTTTGATAGTGGTTCACAAGTAAATCTGATATCAGAAGAAGTGGTTAAGAAATTGCATTTAGTTACTATACCTCATGAAAAACCCTATCCTCTTGGTTGGGTTACTAATGATACACAGTTGCAAGTTACAAAGAAATGTGTTTTGAAATTTGCAATCACTGAAAAGTTTAGGGATGAGGTAGAACTGGATGTAGTGCCACTAGATATTTGTGGAATTGTACTTGGGAGTCCATATTTGTATGACCGGAAAGCAGTCTTTTATAGAGAGCAGAATAAGTATCATCTTTTTAAAGAAGGTGTGGAATATATTGTACGAGCACATAAGACAAAAGCAAATCTAGCAATAGTCTCTGCAGGACAAATGAAGAGGCTGGTAAATGCTAATAAGAATTTTGTGTTAATGATGGTTAAGGTGAAAAATGATGAGATCTCTAAATCTTTTGAAGGATGTGACCCTAAGCATAAATCTGAACTGATTGAAATCATTTCTGAGTATGATGATTTGTTTCAAGATCTGAAAGGGTTACCACCAAAGAGAGAAATTCAGCATGAGATACATTTGCAGCAGGATGTGCCGCTCCCGAACATAGCCATGTACCGGATGTCTGTAATGCAGAATGAGGAAATCAAGAAGCAGGTTCAAGAGCTAATTGAGAAGGGGGTCATCCGGCCAAGCACTTCTCCTTGTGGCTCTCCTATAGTCTTGGTTCCGAAGAAGGATGGGTCTTGGAGGATGTGCATCGACTATAGGGCCCTTAACAAAATCACCATTAAAAACAGGTATCCTCTTCCTCGCATTGATGATTTGCTTGATCAGTTGAAACATGCAACTTACTTTACAAAATTAGATCTGCGTAGTGGGTATCATCAAATCAAGGTTGCTGAAAACGATGCTTGGAAAACAGCGTTTAAAACAAAATAGGGTTTGTATGAATGGCTTGTGATGCCTTTCGGGCTCTGTAACGCACCTGCTACTTTCATGCGGGTCATGAATGATGTCTTTCGTTCATTCATCGATGATTTTGTAATTGTATATCTGGATGATATCCTGGTGTTTAGCAAAACCTGGGAAGAGCATATTGTACATGTGAAGAAAGTTTTAGATGTACTGAGGAAGGAGAAGCTTTATGTAAAAATGTCTAAATGTGAGTTTGCTAAAACTTCGTTAGTATATCTGGGCCATATTATTGGTGGAGGCCACCAGCGAGTGGACCCAGCCAAGGTTGCTGTCATTGTAAACTGGCCACGGCCTAACACCGTTACTGAAATCAGAAATTTTTTGGGTACGGTTCAGTATTGGAGGAAGTTCATTTCTGGGTTTTCTTCCATTGCTGCTCCATTACACGCGTTGACAAGCGTTAAAGAAATTTTCCAGTGGGGAGGCAAGCATCAGAGAGCCTTCGACACTTTGAAGGAAAGGATTAGCACAGCACCAGTTCTGACGTTGCCAGATTTGCAGCAGCCATTTGAGATCGAAACCGATGCCAGCGGGTTTGCCATGGGAACCGTTTTGATGCAAGGGAGGAAGCCAGTCTGTTACCATTCAGAAACATTCTCTACTGCGGTAAGTAACTATCCGACTTATGACAAAGAGTTGTATGCTTTCGTACAGAGTGTGAAGAAGTGGAAACATTATATCATGGGTAAAGAAATAGTCATACATACTGATCATCAGCCACTTCAATAACTGCAATCTTAAACTAAAGTACAGCAAAGTAGGCATTTAAGATGGATGGGATTCTTGCAACAGTTTCATCTTGTAATTAAATTCAAAAAGGGAATTCATAATAAAGTAGCAGACATGTTATCGAGGCCACCTATGAATGCTTCAATCATTCTTCAGAACAGTTCATTAACACATGAAAGTTATATTGAACAGTATGCAGAAGATAAAAATTTTAAGAACATATATGCATCACTGACACATGGTAAATAGGAAGAGAACTATTATGTGCATAATCAACTCCTGTATCATCTCGGTAAACTCTGTATTCCCGAGAAAGAGAGAGTGCATGTGATCCGAGAAGCACATAGTTCATTGATTGCAGGACATTTTGGTGTAAGTAAAACATTGTCTGTATTGCAAAATCACTGTTATTGGCCCCAGATGCAAGAAACTGTAGCTAAATACATAAGAGGTTGTGTTATGTGTGCAACGAGTAAGCCTAGCAATAGGAAATTGGGTTTGTACACCCCTCTTCCAGTTTCTTCTCGTCCCTAGGAAAGCATTTCTATGGAATTTGTAGGAGGACTACCTATGTCTAGAAAAGGTCATGATTACCTATATGTTGTTGTGGACAGATTCAGCGAAATGTGTATCTTAATGCCATGTAACAAACAGATCACTGCTGAACAAACAGCTCATCTATTATTTCATAATGTTTGGGTACATTTTGGGCTACCCATGTCTATTGTATCTGATCGGGATTCCCGGTTCTTGGGAGAATTCTGGTCAACTTTATGGGATCTTATGGATACTAAATTTAAGAAAAGTACAGCTTTTCATCCACACACCGATGGGCAAACAGAGGTAGTAAACAGAACCGTGGTTCAGCTGCTCAGAGGATATTGTAGTAAACATCCTAAACTTTGGGATGAGCAGTTGCAGTATATACAGCATGCTTACAATCATGTAGTTCATTCTTCCACAAAAAGATCTCCTTTTGAAACTTGTTTTGGTTATTTTCCAAAAACACCGATGGACTTCTCTTTTGGCAAAGATGCAGTGGATGGACATCTTGATGCAGATAAAGCTCTAAGATTCATTCAGAGAATCCAAGCGGTGCAGCAGGCAGTTCAGGAACAGTTGGAGAAGAGCCAGGCAAAGTACAAAGCCAGGCATGACAAGCATCGAGTTGATCATCAATTTCAGGTTGGTGACAGAGTTTGGTTACTTATCACCAAAGAAAGAATGAAAGGTGAAGGTAAAAAGCTTAAGCCTATCAGGTATGGTCCTTTTGAGATCATGGAAAAGATCGGTACTAATGCTTTCCGCTTGAATTTACCTCCATACATGCAAATTTATTCAGTTGTCAATGTTGAGAATCTTAAATTGTATGAGCCTCTTGTGATCATGGATGAGGAAACTAACATACAGATTCCTTCAGTTGATGATATGGCACCTGAATACATGAAAGAGTTGCAGGATGATGTTATTCTCGACAGAAATGTAAGGGCTTCACGAAGGGGGAATGCAAAGCAAGATGGATGGAGATTGGAAAAGTGAGGGAGCTGTGCCCTCACTTACTTGCCGAATGACTCAGGCTTTTGGTGGTCCAAAAGCTCTCCAATGGGGAGAAATGATCCGGTGGATTATTCATCTTCAAAAATTACACTGATCCAATATGGTACAATGGTTATTAATCTATGGTTCAAAGAACATAACATCTGTTTTTAACTCATATGCTAAACATAGTGTGAGACTAGCCTTATGGGCCGCGCAGTTTTGCATGGGCCGCGCAGATGTGCATGAGCCGCGCAGTTATAGCATGGACCGCGCAGTTTGCGCACCATCGAATGGAATATCGAATGGTTCGCGCGGTCAAGTATATACCCTCTAGCGGTCTTGTGCACGGTTAAATGACACTATGCTGACGGCTAGATGAGGGTGCGCGATCACGGTTCACTGCGACATACACACCGCGTTGCTGCGACATATATATATATATCGCGTTTGCTGCGACATATTCATATCGCGTTGCTGCGACATTTGGATGCTGCGACGTTGTGGAGCTCAGTTATGCACTGCGACGTTTGAGGATGCTGTGACGTTGTAGAGCTCAGTTATGCGCTGCGACGTTTGAGGATGCTGCGACATTTGTGGCAAGCCCCGCAGATAAAATGGTAACATCAAATGTTTATTGCATTGGGTGCGCGGTTAGCTGGCGGTTATATTGGGTGACGGTTGCAATGTCACATTAAATGGGAACATATGGCGGATATTCCATTCTTTAATATGGTCAAGAGTATAGCATATGAACAGCCTTTTGCAACGTTTCAGGAATATGGAACGTCGTGGTAACATAACGCTTGTGCGGCGATTTGGCAGGATTGCATGGTTCAGTTTTAGTTTATGGTTGTAACGAAAATGAAGAAGATAACAGCTGTGATGATAAAACGAGTTGAGCCGTTACTTATCCGGGGACTGAACGCTTTTATAAAGGCGATTCTTTGCTTTTTGAAGTGGGATGATTTTTTTTGAGAGCACAGGGCATCGTGTTTCTATTACGAGGAGAGTTTTGCGGTGAAGTAGAGGCTGTTTCTGTGGAAGTCAACTTTCTCTGTTATACTTTAGCTTTCTTTGCCTTTTGAAGGCTAATTATAATTTCCCAAAAGAGAGGTCTTGAAGACTTTGTACAGAATTCTGTTTACAGTTGCTGAAGTTGATCCCAGGACCATTTTGTACCATTTTAAAGAGATTAATTGGATCGGTACCCATTAGAGAGGGACTCGGAGACGTAGCCCAGTGAAGGGGGTGAACTCCGTTATCAACTTCTGTTTGTGACTCTCTGATTCTGTGTTGTTTTTCCCACATCTGTTTATCAGTTTTGCTTTTCATTTCTGTTTAAGCATTTAATTTCTGTCAATGATGTTCCATGAATTAAACAAACTGATAAACGCAATCTTTGCAAACTTTTAATGCACTCAAGTTGAGGTCCAACGGATCAATTAAACACTAGGTTCTCTGAAAGCTTTATGCAACTCTGATTATCGCAATGGATGATCGTTGAGTCAAGCTTTCCCCCGAACAGATCAGATATCAATTTTTTGAGCCAAACGGCTTCCTTGTAGGCATCATTTGCAACAATATACTCTGCCTCAGTTGTACTTTGAGCTATGCAACCCTGCTTCAGGTATTTCTTATTTTTGGGGTAGCGAGGTCTGTCAAACGTATGCAGTGTGGGTACTCGTTGGATGCGGAATTAAATTCCGCATCCGACGAGCTCTCCCGCTCGAAATTTGAGTAAAAACACAGGGAGATATGTCGAAAATACGAACAAAAAAAGTAGTTTTTTCATTCTTCCTCCAAAATTAATAACTAATGATTTATTATTTTAAATATTATTTTAACTATTATTTTATCATTTTCCTGAGGAGACCCATTTTAGACCTCAAATTTCCTCTAATGCATACTAAAGCAATAACCAGAGGTACTTTTTCGGTCAACTACATTGCCAGCCCGATCTGAATCTGAATATCCAGATAACAATACTTCACTGCTAGAAGCATACCTGATGCCCATAAGTGATAGTACCTCGCATATATCTGAGTACATGTTTGGCGGCTACCAAGTGTATGTGCTACGGATCTGACATGAACTGACTCAGTGCATTCACTGTGTAACAAATGTCCGGTCTTGTATGCACGAGATACATCAGGGATCCAATTAGTTGTTTGTCCAAATTAGAGTCCATACTCTGTGAACTGGTGGTTGACTCCTGCAACTTTGTCAAGTTGGTAATCATTGGTACGCTGATGGACTTACATTCCTGCATCCCAAATCTCTGCAAGATATCCACTGCATACTTTCCTTGTGTCAGAAAGATCTCACCTGACTTTTGCCAGACTTCTAAGCCAAGGAACTAATGCATCAATCTGAGATCTTTCATCTCGAATTCAGAGGTAAGCTCCCTCTACCACTGATCTATCAACTGTTCATCAAATGTAAGAAACAAATCATCTACATATCGAACAAGTATCAAGACATGATTATGAACAACTTTAAAATACAAATTAGAATCAGCTGTACTTTTGGAAAAAACCCAAGCTATGGAGAAATCCATCCATTCTAGCATACCAGCCTCTTGGAGCCTATTTCAATCCATACAAGGCTTTCTTCAATTTGCATACATGGGTTTTCTTCCCATGAGTCACAAAGCCGTCAGGTTGTTCAATATAAACTTCTTCCTCAATCTTACTATTGAGAAAGGATGTCTTTACATCCATTTGATGTAACTTCCATCCGAATACTGCAGCAAGTGAAATGATGGTTCTAATGGTAGTATACATGGCAACAGGAGCAAATGTCTCATCATAGTCAATGCCTTCTTTCTGAGTGAAGCCACGAGCTACGAATTTGGCTTTATACTTCTTCACACTGCCATTTGCAGCATGCTTGGTCTTATAAACCCATCTGGAAGTCACAACTGACTTTCCTGTTGGTCTAGAAACAAGTTCCCAAACTTCATTCTTCATGATTGACTTATACTCTTCAATCATGGTATCGACCAATGTTCCCCCAAGGTCCCGGGACGGCGGGACGCGGGTTCGGGGAGACGCACATTTGGGATGTGTGGAGACCACCCCCAAATTTTAGAGAAATTCAGCGGGGACGGCGGGACGCGATAGTCATACAAATTTTTAAAATATTAAAAATATGAAAAATATAAATCCCAACAATAACAAACATTCATCATTCTGGAATCTGCAACCATGCAATGTAAATGCAAAATTCAAAGTTCAAACACATTACAGGATTCATCAAGATTATCATTATATTAATAATAATTTATAAATCTATTATGTATCAATATGAATCTATGGTTAACATGCACATCATATTTGATAATCTTCAGATTTGACTTTTAAGTTTTAAAGTTTTAAGTGATTGAAAATGAATCAATGATACTAGAATCTAAATAGTATGATACTGCACATCAACGAAATAATTAAAGTTTTAATTTTTAATTTTAAACAGACATTGCAAATTGCAATAAATTTAAAATGACTAAACTAGTAAACACTGAACAATAAACAATAACACTAAAGGTCAAAGACATTGAAATACTTCCACAATAAGTTATATTATCAGTTATAAATAATAATATCAGTTATATTATCAGTTATATAAATAATATCAGTTATATTATATAAGTTTATAAAATTTATAATTTTAATGAATTATTTAAATGTTTTAAAATTAAGAAAAAAAATTAAAAAAAATCGAAAATATCCTTAGGAAGTCTCGATGAAGTTTCGGAGTTTCGGGGCAGGACGTCCACAAGTTTCGGAGTTTCGGGGCAGGACGCCAGGAAGTCCCCCCAAGTTTCGCCGAGTTTCGCCACCCACCGAAACGTTTCGGCCTGCGTCTCGCCAAGTCTCGCCAAAACGGGGACGTCCCGAAACGTTTCGGGTGGAGTTTCAGAGTCCCCGGGACGCCCGAAACGCCGAAACGCCGAAACGCGTCCCCGACCCTCCGGGACGCGTCCCCGTGTAACACTGGTATCGACCCATACCTATTTACTTGTTGCTTCTTCGTATGATGAAGGTTCTGAAGTGATAAGCTGACTCATAAGACCAGAGTACTTCCGTGGTCTTATGCTTTCCCTGAAAGTCTCGAGAGGAGCATTATGCTTCTCGCCTTCTTGCACCATCTCTCGGTACCAAGCAGGTCTCCTTTTGGAAGGAGGAACTTCAAGTAGTTCTTCTAGTGGTCTTTCAGTGTTCTCAGGTACATCTAAAATTTGATCTTCAAATTCTTCTTCCTCCCTCTGAATTTCTGAATTTGGAAACTCAAGTGGAGCAACTGCATCTTCCGGTGAAAGCTCTGGTGTTTTACGAAACACAGCTTCCTCATGGACGATCACATCTCTGCTGACCTCAACATGCCTTTGTCCCGATATATATACTCGATAAGCCTTCAAGCAATCACTGTACCCAACAAATATACCTTTCTTACCAAAGGGCTCTAGCTTGGCCCTCTTCTCTTTTGGCACATGGACATACACAGGAGTGTCAAATATCCTCATGTGATCAACTGTAGGTTTCTTCTTGGTGAAGACTTCTTCTGGAGTCTTCTCCCCCAGCATAGCATGTGGGCTTCTGTTCTGGATGTACACAGCAGTTCTTGTAGCTTCATCCCACAAAGACAAAGGAAGATCTAGATCAGTGATCATGGCTTTAGCAGCCTCACAGATCATTCTATTCTTCCTTTCTACAACCCCATTCTGTTGAGGGTTGTAAGGCACTGTCAGCTCTTTCTTGATTCCTGCTTCTCGACAAAAATCATCAAACTCATTAAATTCATACTCACCTCCGTTATTTGATCTCAAGATACAGATATGTTTGCTAGTCTGATTTTCAATCAGTGTCTTGAACTCTTTGAACCTGTCAAAGGTTTCACTCTTGGCCTTGAGGAAGTAAATCCAAGACTTTCGAAAGTAGTCATCAATAAACAAGACATAATATAAACACCCACTCAAGGATGGTGAAGACATAGGCCCACAAATGTCAGAATGAATCAAATCCAAAATGCCTTTAGATCTACTTTTGCTTCTGGGAAAGGATTTCTTAGTGTTCTTACCTAGAGCACATCCTTTGCAGACTCCTTCATGTTTTGGAGAAACTTCTTGCATACCTGTAACCATCTTCTGCAATCCTGGAAGAGTTGTGTAGTGAAGGTGTCCAAACCCTCTATGCCAAAGTTCACAAGGATCAACTATGTGATGTACCAAAACATGAGTGGGATCTTTGGAAGCCTTGTAAAGGCCTCCCTCTCGAACCCCAATCTGTACTGTTGAGTTTAGATCTGTGTCTTTTGCCCATAAAAAGACCTTCTTGTCCATGAAGAGGACTTTGTAGCCCTTGTCTTGTCTTCTAAACCAACAATAGATAAAAGATTCTTCTTTAAACCAAGAACATAAAGAATATCATCAATATGAGGAATCGTACCTGAGTCAAGTTGAATTGAAGTTGAGCCAACTCCTTCAATCTTGTAGGTGGAGTCATCTCCAAGTTCTACCTGAGTGGTGAACTTCTTCTTTCTGTAACTGGTGAGAGCTCCACGGTTACCTGTCATGTGCTTGGAGGCACCACTGTCCTTCCAAGTGCCCATGTGGTCATCACTTGTTGTCTTTTGATTCCATTCAAAGTACATCATCATAAACCAAGAGAGTTACTAATGCTTTTATCTCATACTCTGTGTGACACCAAGATTAGGTACTAGGGTAACTTAACCAAGGGTAGCTAAGCCTTGGAGAAGTACGCAAAGCCCATTAATCAAGGGTCAGAGTGTCACACATGCCTAGACCAAGTCTAGGGCTTATAGTGCCTTCCAAGTAACAGACCAGGTGCCTCCATTCTCCAAGAGAATGGCTACTTAGAACTAAACTGAGTCTACGAGTACTAGACTTGTCCACATCGTGGTCCCAGACAAGATGTTTACCATTCAACAGAATGGTCACTCAACACTATGTCGAGTCTACCCAGGGCAGAGTTGGGTCCATATCATGGTCAAGGACCAGATATCTACCATTCAACCGAATGGTCACTCAACACTGGTTTGAGTCTACACCATGGTCCTGGACCAGGTGTCCCCATTCTCCTAAGAGAATGGCTCTCGATGTTGCTCAAAAAAATCAACAGAGTAAGCGTCTTATGAACTTGTACTAAGTCAATGTATATTACCATGTTAATCATTATTTTAGAGTCATATGAACTTGTACTAAGTCCCCCCTAGGTGTTTTTATTCTTTCGGAAATTTTTATTTTTCCTGTAAAAAGCATGCCTGTTTTAATTAAAAATATTCACTAAGGCATAAAAGTGTAGTTAGGAGGAAGAATTAGGCATGGGGGTGGTCGTTTTCTAACTCAGAGCACCCACTTAACCCATCAACCCACTTTCCTAAGTTTTTGAGTAATTATTTGTCTCCAAAACTGGATATTACTCGAAAATAGTAAAAAAATACTAAAAAATGGATAAAGTGAAAAGTTCGGCAACCTATAAAATAAAGGAAACATGTCAAAAGTGAATTTTCCGAGTTGGCAAAGTAAAGTGAAAACATTCCTAAGGTTTCTAAAACACTTTGGAGTGTTTTTCTCGGCAAATAAAGGAAAGTCGATTTTGCTAAGTCAAGTGGAAATTTGTGAGGATAATAGCAAGTGTTGAGTTATGGATTGGAAGTTAGCAGAGTTTTTGCCTTTGCCATCCTTTAGCCAACCCATATCCATCTCAAGCCAACTCAAGCAAATCGCTCTATCTTAGGCAAGTGCGCTCCCCACCACCCCCCCCCCTCTTGGTCATATTTTTCTATATAAGCAAGGCATTACTCCATTATTTGGAGGATGAAGCAAGGAACCTTTGCTCTTGTAATGTATTGTTGCTCTATATTTTGAATAAAGTTGAGACTTTGGAGGTCCAAACTATGCAAGAACTTCATTAATGTGAATGTCGTGCTAAATCGAGGTAATATTTACCTAGTCATTGGTCTCCTTTCTTTCAAGTTTGTTGATTTATCTAGCTTAGAATGTCATTATTGGCCATAGAGCAAGCATTTGTAGTTTCAAGTTGCTTGTTTATGCTTTTATCATTAGAGATCTAGGACTAGCAGACTGTAGTCAGTAATACTTATGCTCTCTTAATTTCTTTTAGTAAAACATGATGGATTTTGATCTCGCTTGTGTTAAGGATTTGTAGCTTGTAGATCATCTCAGGTGAAGGAGAAGTGGGAGCTCGGTTTCACCTCTTTTCTCTTCATACTTTAAATTGGATCTAACGCTTCTTGCAATTTCAGGAATCTCTACATCCTCACAAAAATTTAAGCTGAAGCTTGAGAACCTCTCTTCTTCTCTTCAAAAATTACTCTCTTTGGTTACTTTTAGCAAGCAAGCTTAGATTTCTTTTAAAATGACTTATCATAAATTTCTTAGCTTGTTTATCTTACTAGATCTAAAAGTGCTTTAAATTTGCTATCTTAAGCTTAGGTGTTAGTTTTTACAAGATTATAGCAGTATATCTTATTTGCAGATAAACAATAGGATCTCTCGAAGAAAGATAAATCACATAAACAAAGAACAAAAGAATTTATCTTGGGAAACCCAATCAAGAAAAACCCAACAAACCTTCATATAGAGATAATGACTCCTGAGAACAAATAGAAGAAGAGAGAGAGAGAAAATGTCTCCCTAAGATACAACCCCAAAAAAATACTCTCCTAGACTACAGTAGCGCCCCTTTTATGTCTGAGTGACTTGTTGTGAATGTGTGTAATAATGAGGAGGGGCACTATACTGATTTTCCATGTGGAAAATTATTGGGGCCGACCTACCTTAGGGAAAATACAAAAATAATTTTTTTTTATTATTTTCTTGTTTATTCTTTCCCCCAGGTTTACATTGATTCTTTCTAGGGTTGACATGATTAGTTACATCAATATGAACTCTCGTAGGAGGTACAATGAAATACAATACAAGTACAATAAGAATAACATCCGAAGTTGCACAATTTTCAACACTCCCTCTCAACAAGGAAGGTAATCTTCATGTATGGTCATCATCAACATCACGAACATCTGGGTCTCTTTTGTACATATCATTTGTCTCGATTGTCTCTATACATATTGAAGGTTGTCAACACTGCCTGTCGAGAGGTATCATAAAAAATATGATCCACTCGATCCGTCGGTAGATCTATTAGCTCTGCAACTCTACACAGTCCGTCGAGGAGTACAGCAATCAACGTCTTCATCTGTTACGAATCTATCTCTACCTGAGAACCTGGACATGCTTTACACGGCCATCTACTATCAATTCATCTCAAGTGATGGTGGGAATTCTCCTACGCCAAGTTGAGAACCTGGGCCACTAGAGGTCACCAGTGTACACGACCATCTACAACTTGTTCATCTCGAGCGCTGGTGGGAATATTCCAAAGAACACCAAATTGAGAATCTGAACGTATAGTGGTCATCAGTGTACACGATTGTCTATGCCCTGCTCGTCTCAAGATGTCGATGGGATTTCTCCCATACTAGGTTGAGAACCAGGGCGAGCAGAAGTCACATGTGTACACAACCATCTACAACCTGTTCATCTCAAGAGATGGTGGGAATACTCCAAAAAACACCAGAATGAGAATCTGAACGCATCGTCGTATAGTGGTCATTTGTGTACACGGCCATCTGCTACCTGCCTGTCTCACAATGTCGATGGGATTTCTATGATACCTGGTTGAGATTCAGAACAAGTAGAGGCACATGTGTGAAAGCATCATAGATATCAGTCTCGAATTTCCCTCTCCAGGAGGGACGCATTTTCTTCTACTCCAAGTCTTCTGCAAAACTATTCAAACTTTCTCCTAAGAAGCGGCTTGGTAAGAATATATGCAGTAATCTGTCGGAACATACTGTAACTCGACCGCACCTTTCTGCACCACATCACAAATGTAGTGATATCGAATCTCTATATGCTTCTTCTTATCATAAATACAGGATTCACTGACATATGTATACAACTTTGATTATCACAGTAAATCACAATTGGTCTTGGATTCTGACCATACAATCCTACAAGGAGTTTTCGAATCCACACTGCTTCTTGAGCTGCTACAATGGCAGCCATATACTCAGCCTCTGCGGTGCTAAGTGCTACTAAGGTCTGCTTCCTGCTACACCAAGAAATTAGTACAGAGCCCAAACTGAAGCAACATCCAGAAGTGCTCTTCCTATCGGCAACACTCCCGGCCCAATCTGAGTTGAAAAATCCTTGAAATATCATATCACATCCTGAAGCATATCTTAGACCATGTCCCATAGTACCACGTAAGTATCTAAGAACATGTTTTGCAGAAACCCAGTGAATCTGCCTCGGATCACTCATAAACTGGCTAAGAGTATTCACAACAAAACATATATTTGGTCTAATGCTTGTCAAATACATCAGATTTCCAATCAACTGGCGATACATGGTGGGATCAATCATATAGGAATTTGAAGTAGACTCCTTCGACTTCATGAAATTTGCATCCATCAGGGTAACCATGGACTTGCAGTCCAACATCCCGAAACTCTTCAAAATATCAATGGTGTATTTTCCTAAACTTAGAAAATTTTCCTCCTACCTTTGCCATACTTCTAATCCCACGAAGTAATGCATCAATCTAAGGTCCCTCATTTCAAACTCAGAGGCAAGCTTGTTCTTACACCATCCAATTAGTTTCTCATTTCCTGTGAGAAACAAGTCGTCCATGTACAAGACCAAAATCAATGGCCAATTATCTTCAATCTTGTAGTAAAGATTGGGATCAACATTACTCTTGGTGAATCCCAAGTTTACCAGGTATCCGTCTATTCATCCATACCAAGCACGAGGTGCTTGCTTGATCCCATATAATGTCTTTCTCAGTTTACATACGTGTGAATCTTTCTCATGGACAATAAACCCTTCTGGTTTTTCAATGTAAACTTCTTCATCGATAATACCAATGAGGATCGTCGTTTTTACATCCATCTTATGCAGCTTCCATCCCATGGCTGAAGCATAGCAATTATGGTTCTGATGGAAGTATATCAAGCCACAGGAGCAAATGTTTCATCATAGTCAATTCCCTCTTTCTGAGAGAATCCTCTGGCAACAAATCTCGCCTTGTGTATTTCCACACTACCATCTGCTCCATGTTTAATCTTGAATAGCCATTTGGAGGTCACTACTAACTTCCCCTTAGGTCTCGGTACAACCTCCTGTTATCACATATACATTTGCAGTTGGGCTACCATGATGCAGCATACAGATCTATTTCCTATTCTATTCCGAGCTATTTTTCGCATGGGGTTTTAGCATGGATCATTACAGCCTCAGCCATTTCAGATCCTTGTTCAGCAGAGTTTCCTTGCCAGGACTGAGAATCATTAGTCCATTGAGATGCTTTCAGTGATGACCTAGTTCATTTTGAGCAGAGTAGCAGATCATATATGATACACACATTTACAAAGGGGCCCTATCAAATGGAGACAGGTATATATGGTGAGATCAGGTATATGTTTCCTTAGTTTGATTTTTCTCTATGATGTATATCAAACACCTAGTCTTGTCTTGTTAGGATGATAATGGTGACCTATGCTCAAAAATATATATATAACTGTGTTGCAGGGGTACCCATCCCCAGGGGCTGGGTTCACGTCCCCGTCCCAGGTACCATCCCCAAGTCTTAGAAACTGGGTTGGGGACCTCACAGACGTCCCCTGAAGTCCCCATCAAAGTCCCCGAGTACCGGAAACCTTTTGACAAAAAACAGGAAACTTAGGGACTTCAGAGGACCCCGTCCCCTGATTTTGGGGACTTCGAGGAAACTTTTGTTTGTGAAAATTTAAAATATATATATATATATTTTATAATTTTTTTTCCTTTTATGAAGAGGGACGGGGTGGGCATGGGTCCCCCTACCCTCTTAACAGCCTGCGGGCCTTTCCACTCTCCCAACGCATACTTTGTCTTCAGTCGAAACCTGTGACGACAAAGAGAGGAGAAGCTGCAAAAATATTTTTAAATTTGATTAGAGAGCAATTCTCTCTAATCTTTTGCACATCTTTTCCTTGTAAATTGATGTCAAAGTTCAACCACTAATGAATGATGCCAAACAATGATACAACCATGACCATCGTGTCTCAGCTGCAACCCAAATAGAACAATCTAAACTTCCAAATGTCATCAATGTACAAAGCATTGCATGAAATATCTTTTAGAATATAATTAGAGAGCAAATGTCTCTAATTTTTTGCACATTTACTTTTAATGCTTTACTTATAAATTGATATCAAAGTTCAACCACTAATAACTGATGCCAGAAAACAACTTTCAGATGTTCACAATACAGGATATCCCAACACGTCGAGGTATTACATAATACAAACATACACATATTCAATTAAATGACAATGACAAATCAACTTCAAACAAATGAAACAGTGAAAATGTGAAAGACATGAGCCAGTCTGGAAATTTAAATCTAAAAAGCTTAATCCAGAAACAACAATCCTTTTTTTACATCTTGTATTCAAAACTGGTGACTTTATAATGCAACATGTTCGAGAGTTGAAGCTCAAACAAGCTACAGTTTGTGTGGTTAAGCTATTCATTGTTCATTATTCATTGTTCAATGTTTTTTGCAATTTGAATTTTGGATGTAGACTTGCTGCCTGTTGGTGTATGACATTGTGATTGGACATATATCATGAATGATGAATCATGATTGATATGGATATGCAAACAGTAACTTGAATTTCCACTTGGTTTATGTCTTATGATTATTTGATATCATGTTTATACTTAAGGTTCATATGTAATTTCCACTTCATATCAATGATTTATGAACTTTGAAGCAATGTGCATGTTACTTATTGAAATTGTATACCAGTGAAAATGAATTAATTTTTTATTTCATATATATATATATATATATATATATATATAATACCCTGACGTACCCAAGTCCCCTGTTTCAAAAAGTGGCGTCCCCGTCCCCGTACCCAAGTTTCTTGGCAACTTAGATATATACTAATGATTGAGCTTGTGCTAAGACTGATCAAAAGACTTGCTCTTGAAGACTGTTGCTCATGCCATGCTTTATACAAATGTTAAATCTTAGTGCTATGTTGGTTCCATGTGTCATTTGTTCCCGTCCATGCAATCCATCCATGATTGATTTGTAACCGACAACTTTAGCTTGATCAAGACTTATGAGATTGAAGATCACTTTCCCCACTTTGACCCCTATGAAGCAATGTGTCTACCATCATTGCATGCATTATGTGCTATAAATTCTATCTGTTGAAATGCAAAGCCCTCAAATAAATCCAAAATGTGTATTTAGACAACTCGGAAAAGGGCTATAAAATAAAATTGTGAAAGTCCTAAAGAAAAAGCAGTGGATAAACAAATGCTAAATCTAAAGACTGTTAGCCACTATTGAAATGTAATGATTAATTCCTCACGGAGCCTACAGGTTTTGATGTGAGATGAGGCAAGGGACCGCTAATTCACATTGTCCCCTAGGAACTCTGCATTACAATTTTTGTGTACCCAACACAAGGGTCCTAGTAAAGATCCTCACGGACCTTGTTCTTAGCTTGGATGTGAGATGTATAGATGTTAGAGTTGAATAGGCTCTCTTTAGGTTAGCTCATCCACTTGTGAAACATCACCATTCCCTACTATTCATCTGTCATGTACATGTCATTGTGGTCAACTGTAATTGTCATCATTCTAAGAAATCATATAGTCAAAGTCAGCTACAAGTCATCTCCCTTTGCCTTAGCCTTGTTTTCCATCATCACCCAGCATTAGCACACCGTTTAAACTTTGTAAGTAAGGCATGCATAAACAGAATTCCAAAAGGTTCTAACATTTTTCAAAGGCACACGTATATCTTACTATTATTATTATTGCCACCATGATTATGAATAAAATAAATTAAGTTGGGTATCTATATACACCATTGGAGCATTTCTTACTTTGGATGCATGCAGGATCATATTGGTACAGAATCTCACCTCCAGGTTGGGTACTTTGACTTGGTCAACCCAATTGACCAAGTCAAACATGGTTCCTGAGGCAGTGACTCAAAAAACAACATTACTTATATGTGTTCCAAACATGCCCAAGACCAATACTGTGGTTTCAGTTTTGAAAGTTTGTCCCCAGATCTCATGAGCAGTGATTATTATCACTTTATTATTGGCCAAATGATCAAATTTTATTACAAATGGCAGTGATTTTGGTTCTCCTAGAGAATTGCAGTGTTCCAGGGGGTATGAGTAGCAACTTATACCATTCTTCTATGTCTCCAGATCATCCAGTATAGTTAGTTTTCCCCAGTTCTCAACCTGGACAGAGTTTGAATGATTTTATTCAGTTTCAGAGGATGTACCACTAGAAAATGAACTATGGAATTCACTGAAAAATCAATTTGGCTTGTTGGGTCAAGGAAATGGCTGGGAAACTTATCAGATGACGTAGTTTGGCTCCCCGAACAGTTCTTCAACAGTTTTAGTCAACATTTTGGTCTAGATTATTTTATTTTTGGCTCAGTCGATGAGGACGTCTCCTAAGGGGCGCCCCTCAACTTGGCTAGATGATACATTGTATGGTTATATCTTATGATATGAGGTTGTAATGGGGCCTAGGGTGAATTAAGCCCCTAGTGACCCCTCGTTGATGTATTATCATGATCACATCTTATGTTATATTTTATTTTGACTTAGACAAGGTGTTATTGGGCAAAAGTGTGCCCCCCCCCCTTGATCCAAACAATGTGATCCATGTATTGATCCTTGTAAAGTTGATCTCCATTGTTGATGATGTTATAATATCAACCGTTGGATGCAAAAGTGAGTTAGGGTTTACGTCTCTCAAAAGCTATATAAAGACGAGACCCTCCCCATTATAAAGCATTAGCTCTGGCACTGGAATATTGAATAAAGAGATTTTCTGGGAATACAAACTCGTGTCTTGTTTGATGAATGAATGAGATAATGACTGGCATTATTATTGTTATAGCTGATTTTACCACATCAGGTAGATCACACATTTATGGCCTTCCCTGTCCCTCTACAGACTCCTTAGACCCCATGGACTTATATGATACTTTGATGTTCCAAGATCATCCCTAAAAAACACTTGTTTATTCCTGTATGCGACTTTTAAAACTATACTCCTGTGTACACGTGACTTTTGACCTCAAAGCCGCGTACATCAAGATGTGTGCATAAGTCCAAATAATTTTAGAGTTTTCCTCATCTGAGTCCGAATAACTTGACTCTTGGCCTTCCATATGCCTTGAGAACGCTCGGATTCGACCCTCCATTACCTCTTTGGAGTGCTATATAAGGAACCCCTTGGATACATTGAAGGAGGAGAAATTGAAGAGAAAAAAAACTATAGTCCATTGTTGCCTCAGCTTTGCTTATACTTGAGTCTGCATCCCTTTGTCCATTGGAGCACATAGTGTTCTTCCCAAGCTTTCCTTTGCTTTGTGAGCTTGCTATCGAGAGATGGAGGATTGAAGTGGTGGAGGCCCAAGTGGAGGACTTGATTTCTCTGGTTCGCAGAAGTGCCGACAGAGTTTGTCACTATTGTACATCTGATTTATTAATAGAAATATCTTTTCCTTTCCAATTCATGTGCATTTTAAATATGAATATTGAATCCATGGATGTATTTAATTGCTTATACATGGTTGATTATATATGCTAGAATAGCTCTAACACATTTATATATATCAAGCTTCCTTTGTTTGTTATTGTTGAGAGCAAATTGTAATTGCAATTGCATTGGAAAAGCTCAACGAGGATCCACTTCAACCGTCCGGAATAAGGCACAATTCGATATCCCTTAGTGTTAGATTTGCTTAGTGTTCTTGCATATTGGGAAAGATTGATTTCTGAAGTCATATTGTTTGTTGTGGTACCCCCAAGCCATAGGAAGTTTCTCTCCATAACAGAATTAGCGACCCCGCTGGGGATGTTCCTTGTTTTTGTTTGGGGTTTGGGGGCACAATGTGCTAACTTGCTCTCTATTTCTACCCATTTTTGTGTCGCATTTAGTAGTATGTTCATCCATTGACACTCCCCTAGATTGGTTTGACCCTTGGCCTTCTTTTTACCACTTTCTTCTCTGTATACGCATGTTTTTGGCTAAAAGTCGTGTACATACGCATGTTTTTGGCCAAAAGTTGTGTATACACGCATGTTTTTGGCCAAAAGTCGCGTATACATCCAGGTTTTTGGCTAAAAGTTGCGTACATACGCTACTGTTCTTGGAACAGTCGCGTACATCCTCCCTTTTGGTTGAGTTTGATGTTGTGGGAAGTTGTTGGGTGGGTTGTGAGTGTGGCTGGGTCTTCATGGGTTCTGATGTTGTCTGTTGATTGCTTCTTTCGTGACCAGAGACCGTTTTTGCATTGATTTTTCTTTGAAAGTAGTTCTAGTCATTTATCTACTTTTTTGTTTTTCCATTAGTGCATTAGTATTTTTGTCTCAATGTCTTGCTTGGCTTGTGTTTTTTACTTGCTGCAGAAACTGAGGATTTTAATCACTTTTATTGCATTTTCATTCTTTTATATTGAAAATACAAAATAATTGCATTCTTATTTTCATTTCACATATGGATTTAAGAAGGTACTTGCATTGGATCGCTTGGATGAGAGTTGTGTTTAGGCTTTCATATAGGAAGGATTGCATTGGCATTTGGAAAGGAATGAATATTTTTGCATTTCATGTAGTGGCATACCTCGTTTTTCATTCGAAAAAATTGCACTTGACATTGTTTGTTAGGTGTCCACATTTATTTCACTGCTGAGTCACAATATCATTAGTTGTGCAGCCATTTCCCTTTGAGTAATTACAGCCATTAAAATCAACGCTTAATTAAAATGAACTACACATTTTTCTTTTATAGGGTTCACCAACAAGATTAGGTTTTAGAGTCTTGGAATAGTTCATTGTGAGTCAATTCTCCAAGACTACTAAACAACAACAATTAGGTGTCTGTCTAGGAGAGAGTGAGAAATCCTTGGTATAATTACCGTTTCTCAGGAAGCTCCTCTTACACAGGATTCAAGCACGAGGCAGTGTGAGCAATTGTGATTGGGATAGTCCTTGGTCACTTTTGTGAGCGTCGGAGATATTTCCAGGATTGTATTCGTATCTGAGGGCCTTTGAGGTATTGATTGGTGCACCTTTGGGGTAACAATTGTGCTTTCAGGCTTCGAGCTTTGCTACCCTGCCCATACGGTCGATCCCGCCTGCGACTGTCCGCCTGAGCATTGGTTATATTGGGGTGACCTTAGTTGCCTTACATAGGTATCGCAGGGGGTACTTGCAGAGGTTATTTTGTAGGTGTCCTGGCTAGGTAGGGGTCGGACAGCATAGTCGCTTTATGCATTGAAGCTGAAGGCCACTATAATTAGTTACAAACCTCTGCTTGTAGTGTATGGGAGTCTCAAGCCTCTCCTAGGAGAGACATACCCGCTGCATTCGGGAGCTCACTTATCCTCCCCTTGGCTTGCTTGCATTTTGGCTGTAAATTTTCTTAGGAGTATGCTATTTGTGCGCTAGTTGGATTTAGGGATCATGGTTAATTGAGTATATTTCTGTTCTCTTGAGTTCGGGTCGTTTTATGTTTGGCATGCCTGATATCACTACTAGTATCCCGTCACCCGCTCCAGGTCCTAGTGCAGACCCTGGTGTTGGACTGCGGGACACCACATCCCCTTATCTTGCTCATAGATTCGGGAGTGGTCATATTCCATCCTCCACTCCATTTGCGGGGGATTTTCACTCCCTTCATCTGGTCTTAACACTAGTGTTCACCCTCACAAGGGTGGTAGTGGATACATGAACGTTGGGTCTACACCTTACATTCCTTTTTATGTCCCATCGTCCACCGCACTATTTCTTTTGAATGGTAGTTGTCATGATCAATCTTCCCTATATCCTGTAGTTTGGACTCTTTACTGATTGTTTCCATCTATTTTGGACTAATATTATTGTCATGTAGGGTCCATTTTTGTACACTCTCTCTAAGGCTTTGACTCGTTCGTTCCTATGACAGGTATAATTTTGAACTGGCATATAGATTAGGACTTCACATCTACTTGCATTATGCATGACCTTATGACTGTTTCATTTTAACCTTAGGTACGAACCCATTCCATGATATCACGAAACCTTCATGTTGCTGTTAGAAGTGGTATTGTGTGAATGGTAGAGCTTTCCTATACATGGGTGCCCTAGTTAGATCCTATTTTGCATTTGGTGCCCATGCTGAGATACCTCCTTTAGGTTGTGGGAGTCCCTTTTTAGTCCCGCTTGGTGGCATTCCATATATGCTACCTCCTTGATCGTGCCAGTATTCATGAGATTTCAGCTCTCGTGATCTTGATTCCAGTATTTCCAATGTATATCAGATATCTTCACCCATTATGGAGGTCTTGATCCATTGTATATTGTACGTGGCAACGACCACACATGACACTTTGTATATCATGCTTATTCATGGCTATTGTACTCTTATGTATCCGGAACTGCTACATGTAATTGCAGTCGCATGCAGAGATTTGTCATTGTATCATACTGATGAGTGGTTGGTTCTTCCACCTGGGTCTTCATTACTCCACTTTTGGGATGGATTTTATAATGTATTTCGGCCATCATGTTACCCCTCTGACCTCACACATTAGGGGGCATCTGTTATAGCTGATTTTACCACATCAGGTAGACCACACATTTATGGCCTTCCCTGTCCCTATGCAGACTCCTTAGACCCCATGGACTTATATTATACTTTGATGTTCCAAGATCATCCCTAAAAAACACTTGTTTATTCCTGTACACGACTTTTAAAGCTATACTCGCATGTACACGCGACTTTTAACCTCAAACCCGCGTACATCAGGATGTGTGCATAAGTCCAAATACTTTTGGAGTTTTCCTCGTATGAGTCCGAATACCTTGACTCTTGGCCTTCCATTTGCCTTGAGAACACTCGGATTCGACCCTCCATTACCTCTTTGGAGTGCTATATAAGGAACCCCTTGGATACATTTAAGAAGGAGAAATTGAAGAGCAAGAAAACTATAGTCCATTGTTGTCTCAGCTTTGCTAATACTTGAGTCTGCATCCCTTTGTCCCTTGGAGCACATAGTGTTTTTCCCAAGCTTTCCTTTGCTTTGTGAGCTTGTTATCGAGAGATGGAGGATTGAAGTGGTGGAGGCCCAGATGGAGGACTCGGTTTCTCCAGTTCGCAGAAGTGCCGACAGAGTTTGTCACTATTGTACCTCTGATTTATTAATAGAGATATCTTTTCCTTTCCAATTCATGTGCATTTTAAATATGAATATTGAATCCATGGATGTATTTAATTGCTTATACATGGTTGATTATATATGCTAGAATAGCTCTAACACATTTATATATATCATGTTGGCTTTGTTTACTGTTGTTGAGAGCAAATTGTAATTGCAATTGCATTGGAAAAGCTCAATGAGGATCTACTTCAACCATTCGAAATAAGGTATGATTCAATATCCCTTAGTATTAGATTTCCTTACTGTTCTTCCATATTGGGAAAGATTGATTTCTGGTGTCATAGAGTCTGTTGTGGTACCCCCAAGCCATAGGAAGTTTCTCTTCGTAACAGTTATTCTTCAGCATTGAGATTATATTGGGATAGATCTTGTGTATTTTCTTGCACCCACCCATCTACAGGTTAAAGGAGGCGCACTTGAGAAAGGCACACTGGTGGGGGAACTCACTCTGTGCCAGCACTCGGATTTTGTGTATCCGGGAGTGATTACTTCTTCGTGGTTTCTTACTTCCTGTACTTTCTTTACAATTCAAATACCGTTCGATTGTCTTGCTAATTGATTTTCTTTGGTTTGGCAGGTTGAAGGGGGCGCTAGGGTCATTGACTGAAGCAAAACTCCATCAAGATTTCGCTCAGAAATCTCATTTGATCGGAAGAACAACATTCTTCATCATCCAGGAACTCATCAACATGATCCAAGTACATTTCTCAGGTAAGTTCTCTGACTTTTGATTTTCTAATGCTTTTCCCATCACAGATTTTACTGAAAAAAACCTTGTTAGAAGTAGGAAAAATCACCGGATCGATTTGCACTAGGAATCTTCAAATTTGGCGATCTGAGTTTTAACAGCCTTCCCGAAAAACCTCCTCTCTCTCCTAGGCCAGCCATAGACTCCATCTGCCCATCTCCAGGCACTGATCATTAAGGAGAAAAATGCCCCTTTTCGTCTGGCAGTCAGTTCCTTATGTGATCTTTCTTCAGTTTTGCTTAGATATCCTTATGTTGTTGAATCTTGCATCCAAGTAGGTGTGTTTAAAGCCTTAATTCTTTGTATCAATCTCGTCCTGGGAATTTTCCATATTCTTGCTTAAATCCCCCCAAGTTCTCGGGTTTGATCATTGGAACGAACACACCAACCCTAGATCTGATCTTAATTCCTTAAGTCACTAATCCAATTCATTCGAGTAATATTTCTATCATTCCTAAATACCCATACTCAAACACTCCATAACTTGTGACTTATCCCTTAAATCTAGGGTTTCTAGCTCTCACCTTACGTATTCTCAATCTTTGGTTTGATCAGGTGATTAGCTGTAGATCTGTCCTTTCAGGATAGATTCGGGTCTCCCCCTTTGTCACTTGGGCGTTCAGTGGCATAAAGCGAAATCAAGTCCTAACCGACGTGACAACCATCCATCTTTTGGGGGTTAGGGTTTTCGTAGGTCACGGCTTTGGTTGCTAGTCCCCTTTGCCATCCTGTATAGGATTACTCTATTAGGGCAACTACAAGATCTGTGATAACATTTTTGGCATCGTTGCTGAGGAGGTAGAGGCTTTCCTTGGTTCATTATACGTACCTCTGGTGTCTGTGAATGTGTTTATCTTTTATTCATTCATATCACATCTAGTTCATTTTATGTACCTTCGATGTATGTGAATGCTTTTACTGTTTATATTCATTCATATCACATCTAGTAAAAAGCACTCACGACTAATGAATGGGCTTCAAAGCCCAAGCTACCACATGTGTGGGTATGTCAAATCAATCAACCATCAATCCTATCATCCACATGGGCATTGTATGTGGGTAAAGGGTGATCAAATCCATGCCAAACCTGTGCAAGTGTCCATGATCAACTCATACCTGTTCATTAAGCTTGTCCATTGTAAGGGACTTTGGTGGCATCAATGACAACCTGAGAGGCCACCACAAGTCCTATGTTGGCATCAATGACAACTTAATCAATAACAATCGCATACAAGAACATTCACAAAGATTTCAAGAGATATCCAAAAAATTTCTTGTATTCCAATATACTTAGAGCCAAAAGTCCCTTTACAATGAGAGAGCATCTCAATATATAGATCTCTCTGATACAAAATCCCTACCTCCAAAAGCATAAATGGCTAGGATCGAAAGATAGATCATAGTAATTAATGGCTAAGATGAACCGAATACATCGCACATAGATCACTCAAAATAAGGGGTGCGCACCCACTCAAAGACGCCCTAGGGGGGGCGCTCCACATGAAAGATGTACAAAACATAACATAGCACATGGTGGGGGCTAGGAGGTAAGACATAATCCTTCTCTAGCATAGCCCCATGGAACAATCATAAAGTATAATCAATAATCATAAGATAAAGTGACTAAAGTCACTAGGACGTCCTCCTCAATATACATCAAAACCCCCCCAAGTGGAGAATGCTAGGACTTGTGGACCCCATGAAGAGTGAAACTAATGTCGAAGGATGAAGATGACACAAAAAATGTGCCTCCTACTGATTCCATGCCATTTCCTTGCCTCAATCACCTAAATTGATTTCTTCATTAGCTATTTTCATCATCAAAATACTGCCTCAAGAACATAAAATTGTTGATATCTCACTGATGACTGAACCTGAACGTCAACTGACAACAAAAATGGACCCAGCAGCATAGCAATATGGTAATAACGACTGGCTACACTCTGTGTTCCCCTCTAGCGCCCTAGGAGATCCAACCATCAACTAAAAAGCATTTTATTTTAATTTTCCTGAGGCCAAACTGCTAGAAACTAATAACATGACCCATACCTCATCTGTAAGTACTAGAACCTGAAACATCAATGGACTCAAGATTTCCATATCCACTAGGAATGAGTACCCATACACCATATGTGCATCAAAAATAAACGTCAGAGTCCCCATCCTTGTCAGAATAATAATAATAATAATGCCTGTAAATGATGATAATCATGAAAATAACACAAGCCATCATAATAAACCATCATCTAAGCATGAATATTTCTAATGGACACTGATATACCACAAATAATCATCATCGGCCAAAACTCATCCCGGACCCTGCTACTGAGATGGTCAAACTAGGTTGACTAGGTCAAGAATGATCAACACGATGACCCAAATGAAAACTCTAATACTGCAAAGCACAAAATGGATATGCATGCTTAATTATCTATGTTAATAGTTAGACTCAAATACAAGTGGCTTCTAATGCCGAGTATAAGCACAATATATATATAAATAATATATCTAAATCAAAGTAATTAGCTGCTCTACACAAGAACCTCCAGTGTATACTCATTTATAGATTTTGCCATTTTGCTAGTCAAGGGTGAAGGTGAATAAAACAAGGTAAAGGTGAAGGGAATGACTTGATACTCAACATTGTAATCATCTAGGTTAAAGGAAAAGGGGATCCACACAACACATAAGTTGGACTAGGTGAACAATAGGGAATGGTGGTGTCTCACAAATGGATGGAATGATGAGAAAGCTCCACTAGACTCTAGACAAACAACCTTTTTGAAACAACTTATTTGCACAACAATAAGACAACTAGTTAACCTCCAAAGGCGGGTGCCTTGGTAATCTAAGCTTCCAAAAAATGGCAAAGACATAACCTTGACAGGTCAGTCTCACCCAGTTTCCCTATAGGGGAAAATGAGTAGTACATTATACAATAATAGAACGCTCATCCTTTGGCCATTAACTCTTTTAAAACATTATTTTATTAACTAGAAATCGTCCAAGAGCAGGTGCCCTAGATAGACTGGAAGGCCTCAAATAATTACTCAGTATGACCTCCATTGCTCGCCAATGTGCACAGGTGCGATGGAGTGACTACCCTGTTGCCCTTTGGGGGGAAATCACCTCACATCATACAAAGGATGAGGACTCGTCACTTGGCAACTGGCAAATTTTTACTTTTTATTTGCTATAATGTCTAAAAACACTTTTCTTTTGTTGGCTAGGCATCCATTTAGATAAAGCATTTAAGTTCTGATGCCTTAGTGTCTAAAGACACTTTTGGTAAAGACTACTTGTATTCAAGACCTAGAGGAAGACAATCTCTGTGATAAGAATCACACAAACCAACACAGAGACACAATTTAAACATGGAGACCTATTCCAACATAGAGGGGAAGGTGGGGGAAATCCTAGATCTCACTAGTCAAATTGCAAGTCTGGGTTAAACAGAAAGAAAGGAAGGCGATGGATGGATGGAAACAATGAAGATGGTGCCAAGGCTAGCAATCTATGTCCCTAAAGGGAAATGACCATATCCATACTACAAGTAGGGCAATGAGTATACAAAAGAATCTCTTGGACATAACAACTAGATCACTTATACTTTAGAAACCAATTAAATATCGCCAACATACAACCACTATCAACCAAGTCTCACTACTAAAATATGCAACAGAGCATAATCAAAATCCATATGTACAAATCCACATATCACCTGGGCCATATACATGCACTCGATCTAAGCAATCTGGAAGGCACTGAAGCATTGTTGTTGCTGTACATCATGGACGCTGTCATAACTCTGTTGTAGGTCATGAAAATGGCTAACTCAGTCATAAATCTGGGGTCATAAGGCTCGGTCATGGCATAGAACTAATCAATCCGAATGCTTTGGATCCACTGAATGAGAGCAATCATCAACTGGAAGCTCATCATCTATTGATCTCAAAGTAAAGGAGTGGCTCAAAGGCATGCTCAGGACTGCTCAAGAACAATGGTCATTAGAGGAAATTTGGGGTCTAAAATGGGCCTTAATAAGAAAATGAACCAACAATAAATTCTTATGAGTTGAATTCAAGAACCGATAGAATTTCAATAAAATGAGTCAACCATAATGGTTGACTTGACATATTTGTCGTAAAAAAAACTACTTTTTTGTTCGTATTTTCAACATATCTCTCTGTGTTTACACTCAAATTTTGAGCAGAAGGGCTCGTTGGATGAAAAATTAAATTAAGCATCCAATGAGTACCCACATTGCATACTTTTGACAAACCCTGCTACCCCAAAAACAAGAAATACCTAAACAAACGTGATCCGTACCCGAAAAATGTCATCATCACATTTTCTCAAGTATTCTTGTTTTTGGGGGAGCGGGGTCCGTCAAAAGTATGCAGTGTGGGTACTCATTGGATGTAGCATATAATTTTGCATCCAACGAGCCTTCCCGCTCGAAATTTGAGTAAAAACACGAACCAAAAAAGTAGTTTTTTTTCTTCCTCCAAAATTAATAAATATTATTTTATTATTTTAACTATTATTTTATTATTTTCCTTAGGAGGCCCATTTTAGACCTCAAATTTCCTCTAATGAACCCAACTACTATGTATGTGACAACAATTCCTTCAGTCAATTGCATGTGCCTTCTGTCAATTATCGAGAGCTAAGTCCAACGCATCCTAGAGAGTGTGCATGGCTATTCTAGCTCTAGTGAAGCCTAGCTATGATCTCATGCATTGCATGAGCAACTCAAATTGCCTCCTTAGACCTAATCCAAATTGCCTTTATATATTTTATTACTCATTCATTGTTAGAATACTGCAATACAAAGTCTTTGTGACATTAAATATCTATTGTTATTCTTTTCATGTTTTTGCTCATTAAGGTACATTATTGTGTTGCAAGTTTGATCTCTTGCACTTATATTACTCTCTCACTTAGTATCTAGAACAACATGCTCAAATCTCATACGATATCAATGTTACAGTGGTGTTAAACAGTTGGTATACTAGTTTTTTTCAGGGATCAAGCATTTGCATCCATGGATCTATCTCCCCAATAGATTCTAACCCCTTTCAACTATTTTGAATGGTAATCAAGAGTAGAGTGCTCTAGACGATGAAGGGGCTCTATCGAATCACAATGGACACCGAGGTAGAACCAAATTCAACGATTGAAAAGTCCAAATACTCAAACAAGATGGATCAAGCATTCAAGATGCTTAGTTATTCAGTTTCTCTGAACCTTCTCTACCACATTGAAGCCAAGAAGACTCAAAATGAACTAGATGGACCACGCAGTCCACCCTCCTCAAAACACAAGATGACATGAGGGGCCATCAATTGGAGGTGGAACTAATGAATTTGAGACAATATGAATTCGATTCTATACATAGGTTTTTCACCAAGTTCAAATCAGTCTTATTGCAACTCAAGATGTGTAAGATCAAAAAGGATGGCATACAAATGGTCCTTTCATTTCTCTCTAAATTGGATCCAAATTACAGTGTGTTTGTTTCCTCCTTTCATTCAACTAGATTAGCTCTTGGAACCTCCTACAAAATGCCTACTTTGGATGCATTTGATGCCTCCCTCCTTCAGGAGCAAGATGAGCTCTCACAAATGGGCCTACAAAAGACATCAAAGGCACATGCACATGTAACCAATGAGAGGAAGAAGGGAACAAGCAAGCAAGCAAAAGCCCCATACAAGGGAAAAAAGGAGCAAAAACCAAGGATTTCTCATGAAGACTCTAACTCTGATGATGGTAAGACCAAAGAGGTGCGACCATGGTATGCTTGCTACAATAAAGGCCCACATAAAGAAGAAGATTGTAGGTGCAAAAAATTTTATGAAGAAAAGGAAGGAGGAGCGCAACAAGCAGGATGCCACACCAAAGAATGTCAGTTGCATGTATGCATTTACAGCAATTTCTATTCCATGCATCCTTGATTCAAAAGCTACCAAACATATGGCCTACGAGGACATATTTACATGCATTGGGCCTAGTAAAACCCCTACCACAATGAGAGATGCACTGATCCACCACTCAGCGAAGGAAGACCCTTTTACAGGCCTAGAAGAAGAGGTGATCAACATTTTTTTACTATGCATTAGAGAACCTGTTCATAATCAAGATGTCAATGATTATGTTGTTGATTAAAGTTGTCATTGATGCCAACAGTTCCCTATGAGGGTTTGTCATTGTCTTGCTACATTTTGTGGAGCCCCTGAGGGTTAGTGTTTGGTTTGTGTTGTCTGTGGTTGTCTGTGTCAAAGAAGCCCTTTTGACTTTTTCCAAGCCCAAGATTGAAGCCCTTGAAAGTCTTGGGACAGTGGAAAAATCCCTAGTTACCCATTGACTTGGTTAAGTGCCCCTCAGTTGTAGCTTGGTCCCATTTGATTCATGTGTTGTATCCCTTGCTCCTGGTAGTCTTTTGTTGTCTCTAAGTTGCTTGCCATGCTTGTACTTGTTATGGTATCTTTGTTTGATGATGTTGATATCCTACACATACCTTCACATGTGATAATTTGGTCCATAAGCCCACAAGAATGCTAATGAAACCCTTGCTCATATTACATGGAACCCTTCCATGTTGATGAAGCCTTTTGTATCTTAAGCAAGCCTTTGTTGATGATGACATGCTTCAAGAAATACATGATGAAGACTTTGCTTAATGTTGATGCCATGATGATATATGGTAACCTTACCTTTGAAGAAGTTCTTGGAACCCACAAAATATGTGGTTTGATAATCCTTGGAGCCACTACATGGTTGATGATGACTACATGCTTGATGATGCCGTTTGTGGAGCTTAAAGCCTAGTGCACTTGGTTGTAAAAGTTCTTGAACCCACACACATGGCACGTGGACCACTTGATGGACATGGTATTATAGTTCATTATAATGACGATGTCTTGTATCCTCGATGATAATGGTCATGATGATGATCTTGATGTGGTCATGGATCCCTTGGCCATGGTAGTATGTCTTTGATATCCTTGATGGTGATTTATGATGATAGAACCCACATAGCCCTCAAAGAAGCCTTCTTGCTTGATGATGATGAAGTCATATGATAATGAAGCCCTTTTGCATGGCCTTAAAACCTTTATAAATGCTTGAAGAAACATTCAAATAGTTATCAAGTCAATTTCTGATGTCCTACACAAATTGAAGAAAAGAAGGGTAAAAGACCAAGTTATTTCAAATAATCCCATCATCGAGAGATTGTCCTCGTCAATCAATTTCTGTTGATATGTGGAGTGTCTCCTAACTCCTTACGGTTGATGAGTTTTGATTTTTTTAAAGTTAATGTATTAATTTGCCCCTTTACAAGTAGGTCGGCCTGCTAAAAGAATTTAATTAATTTTTAATTTCAAACTACTACAAGTCGGCCAGACATGTGAATAAATCCTCCACGACCTATATAAATAGAAGATCAAACATTTCATTTGTTTATCAATCAAGTCTCTCTTTGGTATTTCACAACTCTTGGAGAAAAGTGTGAAACTTTGTGGAGGAAAAAATTTTGGGCATCTTTGAGGATTGAAGAGATTCACTAAAATTGGCATAACTTTCTCATACGGAATCGGAATTACAAAATTCTTGGCTCGTTGGAAAGCTTGTTGCAAGGGATACGTGCTCACATAATCTAGAGTTTAATTTGGTTTGTCTATTATTTCTTAATCTTGTGATCTTCATAAAGGTACACAAGCAGCTTTGTACAGGTTGTTTTAGTTGAGCAGGATTGGCATAGGTTGCATGAGTTCTATGAGTAGTTGGTTTGACTCAGGTGGACTGAGTTTAGTGATCAGTTGGTTAGCCTTAGATTGATTGAGTAAGATGATGTGAGCAACATATTAATTAGACAAATTGTTTTGCACAAGTTGTTGGTACAGGTGTCATGCAATGGTCAGTTGATGAGAAGTGGTCAAATGATGAGCAGTGACAGCTGATGAGTAATGGTCAGCAGTAACAATTGATGAGCAGTGGTCAACAGTGACAATTGTTGTGCAGTGTGATGAAGTGTAGTGCAGGTGTTGATTAGAAGGTCCGCAGGATAAGTGCGGTCATGGTTCAACAGTTTCTATCTTCGTAGCCTCCTTCCAGTTGTAGATAGAGAATTGATGTCATTGTAATAAGGGGGTCGTTGCCTCCTTCCAGTTGTTTCTGGAAAACTATTATTATAAGGCTTTCATGGTTTTCCCCCCATGACTTGGGTTTCCACGTAAAAATCTTGTGTATTGTGTTTTGTTATGCTTCTTATGTGATGATGATATGATGATATGTGATGATGAGATATAATTGTTGATATAATGATAACAGCATACTCTACATAGTATTGAATAAATTGCCAATGATTGCTATTGTTGAAAAAGTAACAAAAGCTATACACACTATTCACCCCCCCTTTCAGTGTGCTCGGTGTGTCCAACATATGCATTAGTACAAAACCATCACGCACACAAAACAATTTTAGAGGCACTCTATCTCTTATAAATCGGTCTTGTGAGTACTGTGGGAAAGTTGGTTCTAATGGCAAGTACACATAAAAGCTTGACTGGGGACACCTCCCGTGGTTAGTCTGGATTTACCTCAATGGACTTGGGAGACCAAAAGAGAGAGGACCCTATCCATGTGACACTTAGGGGTAATGTCCTTAGGCTTTGTTGGTCCTGTCGCTGATTATTCCTTGCAATTGTAGGACTGCTGGATTTTGCAACAATTGAGGCCAACCCAAGGTTTAAGATAACAAAGCAAACTAGGGTTCATGAATAGGAAGGAAGTTGGGGAATACAAAAACAACAAACATGCCAACTATGACAAGCAAAGAATCAGGATTTAGAACCAACAATCCCACTATGAATAGGAGGTCAAACTAGATCTTTGAGAATAGTAAGTATGCTTGCTAAAATAAGAAACTTAAACTTGGTAAAATTAGCATGTTTTCCAATTATGGATAACAAGGTGTATTAGGGCTTTGGAAAGTCAAATCTAGAAAGAATCACAACTAAACCTAGCAAGGGGAATTGGGGTTTGAATATTAAGGCATTAATAATGATATTATTAGCAAACATGCCAAAAAGATTGAATTAAGATTTAAGCTTGAAAACATGCCTAGGGTTTTGAAAAATAGATCTCAAGTTTTAGCATGAGATAAATTTAACAAGACCTCGTACAATTGGTCACCCTTGGAATAGTTTCAATGTGTCACACTATCCACCTACTCAATTATGTAATTGACTCACCATCCTTTACCCACCAAAACCTTGAAACCGCTCCACCGCTGCACACTTGAACCATTACACTGTAGTTGCCAAATATGAACCTGCTAAAAAATAGTAAACTCAGAATATGAAAACTATTGCTATGGGAACATTGCTAAACATAGCATGCCTAAAAATAGCAATGTCTTCCATTTCAATGATAACAGTGTCATTAGAATGGTTTCACAACGAGGAATGCAGATATATGCCTAGAATCTACATGGAAATCCTGAAAACCACACTACTAAAGGTAGTAGTGTCATAAAATTACTTCCATGTCATCCGAAAGAAGCTCTTGAGCTCGCAAGGACCAATAATATATGAATATCTCTGCCATGCAGTCCTTGTAACTCTAGCTCCTTGAAAATAGGAGAACTGCTAAAAATAGCGCTTCCTCGGAATCTTATGAAACTAATTGTAGCAAGCTCAAATCACTATGAAACCTTGGATGAACCTGTAGATGGAACCAGCGTGACAATCTAGTTGGATCTTAACCCTCTAGTTGCATGGGAAATTTGAGGGATAACAATGGCAACTCAAGGGGATGGCATCCCCCTATGGGATATTGAGAACTACTAAATCTCTGTACTCTGTTGCTCTGAAAAAATGCTCCCCAGAAACATGCCCTCTACATCAATGTGCCTATCCACTGGCCAATGGAGTCAAATGCATAGTGCCTCGATTGATCAACTAGAATCAGGAGCCAAGCATGCATGCCCTTTTGTAACCACAACCTGCAACCCACCTAATATGTACACTCCTCCCGCCGCAAAATGAGCTAAAGTCAACAAGTTGGGAGAAACCACTTGGTCAGCTGCCAATGATGAAAAAACCTACCAGGCACAAAGAAACCCACCAATAAAGCTTATGGGCTCTAAGGTACAACCGCACACCATCAATGTGAAAAATGAGCTAAAGTCAAACACTAATGAAGCTCACTCAATTAAGAACCAATGATGCTCAATCCTAAGACAGCCACCAATGAGGCTAACAACTGTCAGGGCACTCTAGCTTCTGGAACGATCCTCAGATAATGTGCGGAAATCAGTGAGGAATGATTTGTTAGGAGAAATGCAAGGATAAAACCGTTCCACCAACACAAAGCAAAAATCATGAAGTACAACCATATTAAGTTGCGTCCCAACAGCTGGACGAGGTAGAGACCAATAGGGATTGACTCAAGATTGACTCAAAGTACATGAAGAGACAAGACAATTGTTGATTTTTCTGCGCAGCATCAAAAGCCATTCTCTGAGGAGAATGGAGACACCTGGTCCAGAACCAGGGTGCGGACCCAGTCTAGCACTGGGGGGGACTCAACCTAGAGTTGAGTGACCATTCTGTTGAATGGTGACATCTGGTCTGGGACCAAGATGTGGACCCAGTCCAACACTGGGGAGACTCAACCTAGAGTTGAGTGATCATTCTGTTGAATGATGATATCTGGTCAGGGACCACGATATGGACCCAGTCCAGCACTGGGGGACTCAACCTTGTGTTGAGTGATCATTCTGTTGAATGGTATACATCTAGTCTAGGACCACGATGTGGACCAGTCTAGTACTGGTAGACTCAACCTACTTCTGAGTAGCCATTCCTTTGAATGGAGGCACCTAGTCAGTTACCAAGACTCGGCCCGGCGCTGAGGGTCATTCTCTTGGAGAATGGAGGCACTTGGTCTGTTACCAAGTATTTGACCTAGTGTCAAATTATGCAGCCTATGGCTGAGGCACCTGGTCTGTTACCAGGAAGGTACTATAAACCCTAGACTAGGTCTAGGCATGTGTGACACTCTGACCCTTGATCAGTGGGCTCTGCGATCTTCTCCAAGGCTTAGCTACCCTTGGTTAAGACACCTTAGTACTCGAACTTGGTGTCACACAAAGTGTGAGATAAAAGCATTAGTAATTCTCTCTATTTACGATGATGTACTTTGAGTAGTGATGAAAGACCACGTTGACCACATGTTATGACCACAAGAACACTTGAAGAAGGCTAAAGCAAAAGTCAAAAATACATAAGGACTTTTGGACCACTGGAAGGCTACAGGTAAAAGTCAAAAATACATAAGACTTTTGGATCACAGGTAAAGGTCAAAAATACATAAGGACTTTTGGACCACAGGTAAAAGTCAAAAATACATAAGACTTTTGGATCACAGGTAAACGTCAAAAATACATAAGGACTTTTGGACCACAGGTAAAAGTCAAAAATACGTAGGGACTTTTTGGACCACAGGAAGTCTAAAGACAAAAGTAAAAATTAGAAAAGAATAAAATAATAATATTTTGTTCTTTCTAATTTTGGTCCACTGACAGGTGACTCAAAGGATATAAAAGAAGATCAGGCCATTTCATTATTACACACTTGGCTTCCATAGGTACTGCTGCTCCATGGAAGAAGATTTTACTGGTTCAAGAAGAAGAGGAAGTTTTGTGTATGCCCTAGCATGGATGAGTCTAGCTAGGGCATCCACGTTTGTCTTTGGATCAAAACCCTAAGCTAGGGTTTCATCAACAAAATAGGGCAGCAACAGTTCTCTCTCTTTACATGGGTTAGGGTTTCACCCTAACCTTCCTCACGTTCACGAAGTTATCACGAGCAGCTTCAGTCTCTTTCGGGCAGGTTCTTCTACTCCTCCGGACAGCTCCTCTACCTCTAGGCTACCTTTCTCCACGGAGCAGTCTTCTTCAGATCTAGGCAGCCATCGTCTACCTCACGGGATGCCCTCATTCTCTCCCGAACAGACCCTCCTCACCCTCGGTCACCTACAAAGATCCTGTGAGGGGTAAGGTTGTGGCAGACCCTCGGGTCACCAACAGACAACTCATAAGGGCTTCTGTGTACACAGCAAACCCTCCGGGTAGCTCCTAGGCATCCAAGCAAACAGCATAGGCCACGGGAAGGCCTCTGGGCGCAAAGTTGGGGCCACGGGCAGCCCACCAGGCACTTAGCAGGCCCTCCGGGCAGTGTTGCAGCAGACTGAGTCAGTTCGGGCAGACACAGCAAAAGGTCCGGGCAGGTGAAAGCAAAATTTCAGGTAGGTGAAATAGAAGACTGGGCAGACCTAACAGAAATCTGGGCAGCAGGGAAGAATCTGGGCAGACAGGCAGCCAGCTGATCTTCTCAGTCAGACACAATAAATTAGGGCATCAAGCCCTAATTTGTATTTTTTGTAAAAGTCATCTTTGTGGAAACTTTTCATGGTTCAAATCCATTAGGGTTTGATATTTCAGAAAACTCAGTCATCTCATTTTCAAAGATGAACTACTAATGCTTTTGGGGTTTTTGTCCTTTAAAGGTTTCCCCAGTGAAAAATGTGTTGATGTGTTAATGTGTTCAATGTGTTGATGTGTTAATGTTGTTTTTACTGCACTTGTCATTTGTTATCAGTTAGTCTGCAAATTTTTTAAGTATTCATGCTAATGCTAAAATTCAACAACAATAAGATAACTCAAGACTTCTCCTATTGTCTCTTCAACACTACCAATGCCTATCAGACTCAATAGTCAACCAAGGAAATGCAATAAAGGAATGATGCCCTCATCCAGGATTGACCTAGATCAAATCTCAAGGAATGACCCGATGGAATATGATATCAGATCCAAGAATTCAACTTAAGTCGACAAAGTTTGCAAGAGAAAAAGAAAAACCGAGACAGATTTCTTGCGAACTGGAGAGTTAAGATCCAACAAGACTTTGTCATGTTCGTTCCATCTAAAGGTTCATCCAAGGTTTCGCAATGATTTGAACTTGCTACAGAGTCTACTACATCGAATTTCAAGGAACTGTTATTTTAGCAATTCTATTTTCTAGAAGTCAGACTGCCAAGACATGCATGACAAAGACATTTGTATACTATTCATCCTTGTGAGCTCACATGCTTCTTTCCATTTGTATACTATTCATCCTTGTGAGCTCACATCCTTGTGACACTGCTACTTTAGTAGCTTGTTTTTCAGAGCTTGCATGTTGATGATGAGCATATATCTGGGTTCCTTTCAACAAAACAAGTATAAAGAGACTATTTTCATTGACATATAAGACATTCCTATTTTTAGCAGTGTCTATTTTCAGGCATGTTATGTTTAGCAGTGTTCCCATAGCAATTGTCTTCATATGCCAAGTTTCCTATTTTTTTACGAGGTAGACTACTTAGATCAACTTGCTTAGTTGTATGTTATAAGTCAAAAGTAGTTAGTTACAATGAATATGTTGGTTAGTTGACAGTTTGTGGCCTATCAGTTGACATGACCAAGGTAATTATTCAATCATAATTCCCTCATCAACTAGACATACTATATATACCAATCGATTGATCATGCATTGTGAGAGAGATTAAGGGAATAGATGGACTGATTGTGCCACACGTGTTTCCATTTCCTACTCTCACTTATCTCTGTTATTGAACAAACCAGTTGAACTTGTTCAAAACTTGTATGGTCCAATCTGGAACCCACAATGGGTTCAACCAGTTTTGTCCCAAACTGGCCAATTCTAACCAACACTAGTTGAATTAACCAGGTCCAACCAGAATTGGTCCCACCCAGGATGGCTTTTCACCTAAAAAAAACAGGAAAAAAGAAAATGAACCAGCCTCCCAAACCCTAATCCACACTATATACATTAGCAAACTTTGCACTTCTCTAATGGTTTGGATTAGATGGATGCACATGAATATATTTTCTATTAATTAAATTTGCATATTTTATGCATATTTTAGTTGAATGGTTCTTCAACACAATTTTATTCCAGGTTCTAATACAGTTCAAGATTTTGACTTTTACAATTACAGTCCAGTTATGGTAATTGAATATAATTTATGGTTTCGATCTATACTTGTATCTAGAATACAACTATTCGATTACACTATAGTATATCAGGTTAACAATATTGTGCTTCATTGTCAATTTTTTAAATAAAATGCAATTTGGAGCCAAAGCTACAATACTTCACTTGAAAAATAAGAGCATTGAGAGTCATGTCGTTTCTTTTCGCATATCAACATTTCTTTATCTCTTGTGTATATTAGTCCAGCCAAAAGAACTGAGCAGTTTAAAAAATATCACACCATGAAAAAGTGTTGTAAACGCAAAAAACACAAAATTCAATTGAGATGCCCCAAAAATGCTAACTCACCCGAACATGCATAGCATAAGAATCAATCTTTGGAAGAAGCTTTATTGCTTTACCAATGGCTGATATCATATCCTCAGGTACTGGTTCTGCAAGTACAATCATGTCCGGAGGCAAAACCTGCGGTGGTCCAGAAATACTCAGAAATTACATAAAATAAGAACTCAAAAGAAATCATCTTGAGAACAATTTAACTAAGAAAAAAAATATTTGGAATTTATAAGAGTTGCTTTGCCACTCCCAATGTGTTTTGTTTTTGTTTTCTTGTATTTATTTTGAATATGCTTTAGCACTCCCAATGCTCACTTTTTCTTAGATTTGTACTTTTTACAGTCCCATTGCCTCAAGTTGGGCACTAATGAACATTATTGTTGTTTGGATCCTCCCTAGGGGTGTAATAGGGGGTTGAAGGACCCATTAAAGTAAAAATAGTGGAGGCCATTCCTGTAAGGTGGATTAGGTCCTTTTACCCCTCATATTGTATGAGGGTTACACTTGTGATTTTAATCAAAAGATCGAACTTAAAGGATGATTCATTGGATGGACTGGCGTACATGAGAGCTTTGACTTAGAGATATTACTCTCCTTTGATTGATTTGATGTTGAGTTGTTGCTAATATTTATTGGATGAGGTCTCTTCATGGTGTCTTCATAGCATGTTCCTAGTAGGCAACATCTTGATGTGTTTGGAGTATTTTGGAGCATTGATGCAATTATTTAACATGATGGTGCATTTCATAGAGTGGGAACCCATCAACTTAGGGTTTCCCTAAGTTTTAAAGTCTTAATAATTGTGCCTTGATGACATGTTGTCTATGGTTTGTACTTTGGGATGTTTGACATTTACCCACTTGGAGGGCACCTTGCATAGTTCCAGCAAGAATATTTATACATTTTGTGGGTTTTAAGTCTCCTAGCTAGAACGCCCTAGGGGATAGGGGTGCATTTTGTTGAATTTCCTTATAGCAGTAGAAATACTATTTTCAGATCTGATAATTACTTCCTAATGATTTCAAACAGTAATTTCATCCCACTGTTTTTCATTGAATAATTACACACTGAAAATTTTAAATTTAAATTGCAGCAGAAACAAAAGATCATAGAAGCACAGCCATGCACAATAAACACAAAATTTTACCATGGGAAACCCAACCTTGGGAGAAAACCCAGCAACTTTTCTTAGAAGAAATCAGTCCAACTACATTACAAGTACATAACAAGTCCATACTCTTTCATGAGGAAACCCTAGTCATCAAGTTCGTCCTCTTTCATGCGGAAACCATACTCATCAAGATAGCAAACGCTTAGCAATGATGAGAACCTTCAAAAAGATGCTCCTTTGTACCTTTGCTAGGTCTCCTTGAAAGTTGCGCAATAGAGAAGCTGAGAAGAGATGTGAAAATGTGATGAAATGATTGAGCTTTTATTTATACACTTCAAATCCCCTTTTAACTTCTCTTATGGGGCCGACTTGTACTTTTCTTCTAGGGTTGACTTGTCTTCTTGTTGGAGTTTGTACTTTAATTCTATTATGTTAGATCTTTAAACTAAAAGATAGATAAGCACAACAATACACAAGAACACAAAAATTTTCCTCAAGGAAACCATAAAGGAGAAAACCTCGCAACTTCTTCAGAATAGTTCTGTCACTTAGTACAATGTCAAACCAAGATAGAATACCCAAAGATAAGATGTCTTCAACGGCTTCTTCTTCTCCTTCACCAGCGCACTTGTCTTTCTCTCTCTTGAGCGAGCTTGCTTGATGTGATGTGTGTCCAAATGAGGGAGGGAACCTCCCTATTTATACTTTACAAGTGACTGACCAAAAAACCTTACTGGGTCGACTTCCCTCTTGGGAGACTCAAAATACATTTTACAATATTTCTTATGGGGACTATTGCCTCGACTTACAACGGAGGTTTTACCTCGATATTCTAGCATGACCAAATACAGTAATAACATCCCCAAACGGAGGAAAAACATCTCCGATGGAGGTACAATAAAATACAATAATAATTATAAAAGAATATATTATGAAGTTACATTTACAACAACACTCCCTCTTAACTAGGAAGGTGTTCTTTCAACCCGATCATCATAATGCATGGACACAGTCTCTGATCATCGTCATCATCATCGGATCATCATTACTGGATCATCATCGTTGGATCGTTGTCACTGCATCATCATCATTGTTGCATCAATTCTCATCTTGTCAACCATTGACTAGTGACATCCCTCGAACCTATCTGTCCTAAGAATTTCTACAAATCCAGCCTTGTTTCATGTTGGATGTAAGCCTAGATCCCATCAAGGGCTTCATCAACATATCCATACAATGCCTGCCCTTTTTCATGCTAGATGTAGCTCGTACAATGTCAGTCCTTTTTCAAACTAAACGTACCTTGTAGTTGCAGTCTTGTTTCATACTAGATGCATATCTCTGCAATGTCAGTCCTATTTCATACTAAATGCCTTCGTAGGGTCAGTCTTGTTTCATACTGAATGCGGATCTCTGCAGTGCCAGTCCTTTTTCATACTGAATGTGGATCTCTACAGTGTCAGTCCTTTTTCATACTGGGTTCCTTCGCGGGGTCAATCTTGTTTCATACTGAATGTGGATCTCTGCAGTGTCAGATCTTTTTCATACCAGATGCCTTTGCAGGGTAGTCTTGTTTCATACTGAATACGGATCTCTGTGGTGTCAGTCCTTTTTCATACTGTATGCCTTTGTAAAGTCATCCTTATTTCATACTGAATGCGGATCTTTGCAATGCCAGTCCTTTTTCATACGAGATGCCTTTGCAAGGTTAGTCATGTTTCATACTGAATGCGGATCTCTGCAGTGCCAGTCCTTTTTCATACTGAATGCAGGCCTAAAGCCATCTAGCACTTCACAGAGCCAATCCGGTTTCATACTGGATGTGTCTCTCTGCAGGGTCAGTCCTGTTTCATACTGAATGCAGGCTTAGCACCATCTAGGAGTTTATTCTCGCAATGGACATCGATCTGCACAACTCCGAGCTTGTCCTTGAAGTACTCAAACTTCACTCTCGCCAAAGGCTTGGTTAGAACATCAGCGGTCTGCTCGTCCGTCGCCAGATACTGGAGCTTCACTGCTCCTCTCTGCACCCTGTCCCGGATATAGTGATACTTGATCTCAATGTGCTTCGACTTGTCATGGAACACCGAGTTCTCGAACAACTTCACACAACTCTGGTTGTCACAAAAAATATAAGTCGCCTCTAACTCAAGATCAAACAAATCTAACAGTAGCTTTCGAAGCCATACTGCCTCACAACTAGCCGAACAAGTTGCAATGTACTATGCATCAACTGTACTTAGTGCCACACTAGACTGGTTTCTGCTAAACCAAGAGATCACCTCGAATCCCAAATTGAAGCAGCATTCTGAAGTGCTCTTCCTAACTGTGGCACTGCCTGCCCAATCTGAATCAACATAACCATGGAGGTTAATCTTTTAATCCATTGCATACTTAAGCCAATACTCGATTGTACCCTTCAGGTACCGCAATACGTGCTTTGCAGCAACCAGTTGAACACGCCTCGAATCTGTCAGAAACTGGCTCAAAGTGTTCACAGAAAAGCATGCCTAGCCTCATGTTCGTCAGGTACATCAATGAACCAATCATCTACCTATACATAGTGGCATCAACTGTCTTAGAAAAATCATCACTCAATAGCTTCAAATTTGATGCCATAGGTGTGGCAATAGCTTTGCATTCCATCATTTTGAACCTCTTCAAAATCTTTATTGCATACTTCCCTCATCCAAGGAGTATCCCATCTTAATTCGGCCACACCTTGAGTCCTAAGAAGTAGTGCATCATCCCCAGGTCCATCTTGAACTCTGTGGCAAACCTTCTCTTTGTATCTGCAATGAGTTCATCCCCTCCTGTCAAGAACAAGTCATCTACATACAATTAGAGTATTACTGGTCTTCCTCCCTCCGTCTTAAAATAGAGGTTGGAATCTATTTTACTCTTCGTAAAGCCAAAGCTCGCCAAAAATCTATCCATCCTACCATACCACGTCCTAGCTTCCTACTTCAAACCGTACAAGGCCTTTTTTAACTTGCACACATGAGTCTGTTTGTCATGTGTCTCAAATCCCAGTGGCTGCTCCACATACACTTGCTCTTCAACTACACCATTCAGAAAAGTCTTGATGTCCATTTGGTGTATCTTCCATTTTATTACTGCAGCTAAGGCTAGTACTGATCTGATGGAAGTGTATCTCACTACTAGTGCAAATGTCTCCTCATAATCGATGCGTTCTTTTTGGGTGAAGCCCCGTGCCACAAACCTTGCCTTGTATTTTTCAATGCTACCGTCTACAGCATGCTTGATCTTGTAGACCCACTTTGAAGACACTACAGACTTCCCTTTTGGTCTTGGAACTATCTCCCAAACATCATTCTTCATATTGGACTAATACTCTTCGATCATGGTTTACTTCCACTCCTTTTCATCACAACTTCCGCATAGTTGGAAGGTTAATTATTAATGATGTCGCACAATAGGGCTATGTAGCTGGAGTATGGTCTTGGTCTTTTACTTTCTCTAAGTGTCCCATTTGGAGCGCCATACCTCTCTGCATCTTGAATAGCTTCACATGCCCAAGTTGGTCTTCTCTTGTAGGAATTCTTCTCATGAGGTGGATCTACAAGTTCCTGAGATTTCGTCATGTTATGATCTTCATGGTTTTCTTGAGTCATTTCTTCCATAACTATATCTTTGGTTCCGGGGACTTCGGTTTCTTCAACATCCTCAATGTGGAATTGTTTTGACTTGTTGTAAGCTGAGACTTCATCAAAAGTAACGTCTTGACTGGTCTCGATCTTCTTGAAACCCGAAAAGTAGATTCTGTATGCTTTTGATTCGTCATTGTATCCCACGAATATGTTCTTCTTTCCTGAAGGGTCTAGCTTTGTCCTCTTTTCTTTTTGGACATGTATGTACGCATGCCAGCCAAATATTCGAAGATGGCTGACTTTCGATTTCTTTCCTGAGAAAACTTCTTCTGGAGTCTTGTTATTCAAAACACGGTGAGGCGTTATGTTTTGTACATACACAGTTGTTCTTGTTGCTTCTGCCTCTAGGTGCATTGGAAGGTCTTGGTCATGAAGTATTGTCTGTATTGCTTCCATTATAGCTTTGTTCTTCCTTTCTACAATGTCATTTTACTGAGCATTATAGGGAGTGCTCATCTCCCTCTTAGTCTCGGATTCTCTCCATAGGCCTTTGAACTCATCTGAAGTGAATTCGCTGCCATTATCTAACCGTAAGGAGTTCATCTTCTTTACGGTGTGATTCTTTAACAAAGCTTTGAATTCTTTGAACTTGCTGAAAACTTCATCTTTGCCTTTCAAGAAGTAAATCCAAGCTTTATGAGAATAATCATCTATGAAAGAAACATAGTATGCATACCCGCTTAAGGAATTGAATGACATGGGGCCACATACATCTGAGTGGATTATTTCCAAGATTTCTTTTGCCTTGCTTTCACTACTTGGAAATTATTTCTTAACATTCTTCCCTTGCGCACATCCTTTGCAAGTGCCTTCATGTTTTGCTTGGAATTCGGGAAGGCATGAAATTGCTTTGTATGCAATTGGTAGAGCCCTATAGTGTATATATGAAAGCCTACTATGCCATAGTTCACTGGTTGTATAGAGTCATGAGCTAAGGCTTGTTCTGGTTGTCCTTTTAACGTACAGACCTCCCTCTTGCTCTCCAATCATTGTTGCATCATTTATTTGTTGTTGTAAATGTAAATTCAGAAGATATTCTATTGTATATTATTATTGTATTTTTATTGTACCTCCGTTGGAGATGTTTTCCCTCCGTTTGGGGATGTCATTATTATGGTTGGTCATGTAAGTCATTGAGGTAAAACCTCTGTTGTAAGTCAAGGCAATAGCACCCAAAAAGAAATAATGTTAAATGTATTTTTGAGTGTCCCAAGAGACAAGTCGACCCTGCTAGGTCAAGAGATTGGCCCAGTTAGGTTTTAGGTCAGTAACTTGAAGGGTATAAATAGGGAGGCCCCCTCCCTCATTTATACGCACACTCACTCACTCAAGTTCGCATGAGTAAGAGAGAGAAGACAAGTTTGCAAGAGGAAAAAGAGAGAGAGTTGCAGCAGACTTCCTATTTTTGGGTTTTTCCATTTTAGCGATATTGTATTAATGACAAATCTATCTCTGAGGAAATAGCGGGGTTTTCTCCTTTACGGTTTCCCAAAGGAAAATTCTTGTGCCTATTGTGTTTTGCTGTCCTTGTTATTCTTTAAGTTAAACATCCTAATCAAATTGAATTAAAGTGCAAACTCGAACATGGTTTCAGAGCATCTCTAAAAGAAGGCATTAGGTACCAGCAGGAAACTAGGGCTGCCTAGTTCAAGGTCTTCTCTCCACAGATCATCAGAAAAAAGAGGGCTAGGCTAACGCGCACTAGGAGGATGCATCTTTTGGAGTAAGCAGAATCAAGTTTGAAGAATTTCCATTTTTGACCCACACTTATGACGAGAGAAAACTAGGGCATCAAGCTTTTGGAGTTTTCCTCCATCAATTTGGAAAAAGGAGCACATTGGACAACTCGCCTTAAAGAGGCGCATCTTCCTTTCCAATCAGAAGTTTGAAATTCCTACTTTGGAAAATTAGGGTTTCTCTAACAAACCCTAGGCCAGCCAACTCCAGAACCGGGTTGGGCATCTCAAATTGGTAAGACCTAAAATCTCTACTATTTCAATTTGAGCTTCTCATTTCAAAATGACTCACCACACCAAGCTTGATGATAAGCTTGAGGGAGCTGACAACTTTCGAGCATGGAAGTATAGGATCTCTCGTCATTGAAGAAAATGATTTGGACAAATATATTAGTGAGGAAGTCCCAGCACTAGAGGGAGATGAAGCAAAGGATATCCACAAGAAGAACTTGGTCAAGGCCAAGAGATTTATTGCAGATTCTATTAACGATCATCTCATTCCCCATGTGTCATCTTTGAAGACACCCAAGGAGGTGTTCGATGCGTTGACGAAGTTATTCAAAGGGAAGAACATCAATCGGAAGATGGCATTAAGGAACCAACTCATGAATGTGAAGATCCTAAACTCAGAGACCATACAATCCTGCTTCACAAGGGTCGCGCAAATCAAGGAATAACTTGAAGTAGTTGAAGAAAAGGTAGAAGAAAGAGAGATCGTTATGACCACCCTTAATGGTCTCTCGAGATCATGGGACTCATTCATTCAAGGAATATGTGCCCAGAAGAAGTTGATCACCTTCAGTAGACTATGGGAAGAATGCACTCAAGAAGAAGCTTGGCTTATAACAAGAGAAGAGAAGATGGGAGCAAATGGTAATCAAGGTCTCACAATTCAAACTAGAAGAAATCACAACAAGAGGGAGGACCACCAATAACAGAAGACAAAAGAGACCCAGAAGAGATCTATCCAGTGTTATATGTTACACATGTGATGAGAAGGAACACTACTTCAGAGACTGTCCCAGAAACAAAGGTTCATCCAACAAGAAGACTAACAAGAAAAGACACCATGCTCACACCACTAAGGATGATGAACCAGCAAGAAAAAGAGCCAGAGAAGAAAGAGTTGGTTCTTCAAGCGATGAAGAATATGTCCTAATCTCAGCACTCACGGGCACCGTCACACATGGGAGCTATGTTTGGGTTGTAGATAGTGGAGCATCCAAGCACATGACAGGATACAAAGAATCATTCATCAATCTATCTAACCATGAGTCACCTCACAAGGTGAAACTTGGGGATGACTATCAATACCCCATAAAAGGAAGTGGAGAAGCTTCCTACAAGCTAGACTCCAATTAATCTTTGAAGATGAAAGATGTTCTATATGTTCTGGGATTAAAGAAGAATCTTCTCTCCATCTCAGCACTAGATGCAAAAGGAATAACGGTTGCATTTGTTGATGCCCAAGTGCTAATGTGGCCAAAAGGAAAAACAATAGATGATGCAACAGTAATTGGAGAGGGGAGGCTTGTAAAAGTTGAAGGGGCAACCTAAACAAGCATTGGTTCATGACTCCATGGAACCAAGTGAACTATGGCATAGAAGGCTTGCACATGTGCACTATAGAGCACTACCTATTGCAAGCAAAGCAGTTTTAGGACTTCGAGAAATCCAAACAAAACATGAAGGCATTTGCAAGAGATGTGCGCAAGGAAAGAATGTAAAGAAGGCGTTTCCCAACAGTGAAAGCAAACCAAAAGGAATATTGGAGATAGTCCACTCAAATGTATGCGGTCCTATGTCATTCAACTCACTAAGCGGGTATGTATATTATGTTTCTTTTATAGATGACTTTCTCATAAGACTTGGATCCATTTCTTGAAAAGTAAAGATGAGGTATTTAGCAAGTTCAAGGAATTCAAAGCCTTGGTTGAAAATCACACTAAGAAGAAGATCAAGACACTACGGTCAGATAATGGCGGAGAATTCACCTCAGAAGAATTCAAGGATCTTTGCAGAGAATCTGAGATTAAGAGGGCATTTAGCACTCCCTACAATCCTGAACGGAATGGTGTTGCAGAACGAAAGAATAGAACGACAATAGAAGCAGCAAAAGCAATGCTACATGAGCAGAATCTTTCAATCCACTTATGGGCAGAAGCAACAAGGATAGTTGTGTATGTACGAAACCATACACCTCACAAAGTATTAAGCAATAAGACTCCCGAAAAAGCTTTCTCAGGTGAGAAACCAGAAGTCAGCCATCTCAAGATATTTGGTTGCCCAATGTACACACACATCCCAAAGGAAAAGAGAACCAAGCTAGATCCTTCAACAAAGAAGGGAATATTCGTGAGATACAACAACACTTCAAAAGCTTACCAAATATACTTCCCAAGATTCAACAAGATCGAATTCAGCAGAGACGTAACCTTCGACGAAGACTCGACATATACCAAATCAAGAAAACTACCTATTGAAAAGATTGAAGAACCTGAAGCAACCAGAGTCCTTACACAGCAATGGAAGAAGTGACTCCAGAAGATCATGAAGACCACAACATGGAAGAATCGCAAGAACCTGTAGAACCACTTTGTGAGAAGAACTCCCACAAAAGAAGACCAGCATGGGCACGAGAAGCAATACAAGATGCAGAGAAGTATGGTGCTCAAGATGGGATGTGTTGTCCGCCGATTGCACACCAGCAGCATAAATCTTCCGAAAGCTGTCTCCTTACTTGAGAAAGTGGGAGAGGTGTGACCTTGGGGGCAAGCACAGAGCTAGGT
>LPNX010400896.1:612804-629151 GCA_001517045.1 Pseudotsuga menziesii
CGCTGAAGGCAAAGCATAATTGTCAGGGGAAAAAAACTCCCTGGAATACCCTATTTGCAATTCTACGTCTTAGGAGACCGAACCACTCAAAAATATCCTACTAGCACATTTTATTACAAACCCCGCGGGGCCATGGTCAAAATTATTCAAATATAAAAGTGACTAGCCAATATTGGCTAGACAAGCAGACGGATCAACTGATACACTGGAATCAGAATTTGAACAAGTCTGTCAACTGGCGGCTCCTTAGGTAACCCAACTTAAGGCACAAAAAGTTGGATAACAGGATGCATAGAGAAAGCAAGAGACCTGGACCATACACCAGCTATGTGGCCCTGCTATGTGACATCACTAATAAAGAACCTTCCAACTACTATGTAAGCCAGAGACTCAACTATGTTGTATTTGGGTTGGTCCACTCTATTGACCACCTAACCAACTAGGTGGCCAACAATGCACCATGTGCATTGAAGATGAGAAAGAAGTACCTAATAAAAAAATTTCAAGCGAGGCAGTTCTTCTTATCCGTTCTCCATGAAATTTCTACACCCCTGCGGGGGATATTGTAATGATATGTCAGCATGAGGGTCTAGTTTTGTATAACTTAGTTGCCTAGGACTTTTTCATTAGGGAAGTCTTTTCATCGAATGTTTTTTTCTTTGGAAAATTAAAATTCATTTTTAGTGGTTTTAATTATCTGAGTTTTTCACTCAAAAATAACTCCAAAGTGGTGAAAGGCGTTCTAATGATCGATTCCACAGGGTGACTAAGGCCTAGGAATGTTCTATGTAACCATGCTAGACACTATCCAGAGTCTTGCGGAATTTCATTAGGTTTTACCTAGGTTTTTTTAATTTTTGGTGATTAAAAAATGTCCCTCAATTATGCATTTGGTATCTTATGGGTTGATAATAATTCAATTATGTGTGTATTTGTTCCTCTTTTTGGTGTTTGAATTTGAAAGCCTGATGACTTTGCTATTGAGTCAGTCATCATTTCTTTGTCGACAATTGATTTTTTGCAGTGTAATTCTTCTTGTAAAGATTTCTTGTCGTGCTTTAATTTTCTTGATTGTGTCTCCTTAAGCATAAGAGTTATTCCTTATAGTCTTAATTGGCAAATTCCTTGTGAGCATCTTGATTCTCCTGCTCTCTTTCTCTTAACATTTTTATTTACTCTAACAATTCTTGATTAACCTTCTTTAAGGAGGAATTTTCTTCGTCTTTCCCTGATAATTTTTGTTGGAGATCTTGAATATCCTCTTTTAACTTTTGACTACGCTGTATTTTATCCTATCTTCTTGATTTGAACAAGTAATTTCTTATTATGATCTCTTAGACGAAAGATCTCTTCTTCTTTATCTGCAATAACTTTGTTGAACTCTTCCTGCATCTTCTATATTGATTTCTGACTATCTTCAAAGATAATTTTTGAGATACTTTTAAGGTCCTCTAATGTTACTGGATCAGACTTCAATGTAGATTCTTGTAAAGTTATCTTTTTATTTTTGTATGAAAATGTTGAAAACTTATTCTTCGTGTTTAAAATGAATGTCCCTAGTGTTTCCATCCAAGGTGCACCCAAAATTATGTCGCCGTCATGGTACCACAAAGATTTAACAATGAATTGCGAAACGCCAATATAATCTCCAATGTTCAATCGTAAATTGCTCATGTTATATTGTTTTTTGTTCCACGAATCTAGGTTTTCAATTATATTTGACTTGGGAATCGCTAATTGGTTAGTGAATTCATAACTAATATAATTATTACATCCAATGGGATCAATGGAGATATTAATATCTTTCCCTACAAGTGTTCCTTTGACTCTGATTAGCACTGAAGCATAAACTCTTGAAGTTTTAGGAAACCTTCCATTCACTTCGTTAACTCTTGAAGTTTTAGGAAACCTTCAATTGTCTTCGTTATTGGAGTCCATTTACACAATTATTAGCTTGCTTCATGATACCTTAATACTTATTATGCACTTTAGCTTTTATCTTATATAATAAAGAGAATTAAGAAACAAACTCAACCTAATTAGGGTCTGAGTTATCAAAATACTTAATATTCTTTCTCCTCAAAAATAGCCCTCCAATAAAAATAAATTTGAATTCAACCTTACGTAAGTTTCCTCGAAAGAAAAAGTATTAATTAAACTTCAATGATCTCTTTATAGAAATTGTGTGTTGTTTTATTGATAAAACCATATGTTGTTTTATTTAAAACCATGTGTTGTTGTTTTTTAAACCACGTGTTGTTTTATACTTTTCTTTTCTTTTCTTTTTTCTTCCTCCTTTTTTTCCCTTTCTTCTTCTCTTTTTTATTTCCCTTCTCGCATTCTTTGATTCCTTGATTTATGGTTGTCTTTGAATTTTTGCAGTGGAACCATGTATTTTTAGATTAACTTGATTTGCTTCAAAATTGTGACTGACTGAATCTTCTTTGGTCCAAAGGCCTGCTTTCATACAAGGTCCTAGATTTTTGGGAAACACGGAAATGATGGGAAAAAAATCAAGTTTAGACAAAGTTTAAAATAATGGACAAAGGCAGGATTAGACTCGCTCTGATACCAAATGAGCCGAACAAAAGTTCGCTCACACAAAAATGACCAAAATATTTGGAATATCAAATAAGCCATAATAAATAATGAGTAAAATATATGAATACCAGATAAGATATGATGGTATTACAACTTGAAGGTTCGATATATATACTGCTCTTTACTAATGGTCATGTCTTTTTGATAAGACGCCTCTTTTTTATAAAACCTTTTTATTAATTACTTCTTGTTGTTGTTGTTGTTGTAATTATTATTTATATTTATATTGTATTATGTTATATTTTTTTATATAGCATAAGGTGTTTCCCTACCTTAAGGGTACTTTGATACAAATTGTGAGAATTTATGGCATCTTGTTTCTGATTGAATTTGAAGGGTTAAGAATCATTACAAATGTTTAAATTAAATTAGCCTAAGCTATAGAAAATGAAAGAAATTAAAAACAACTTAAAATTGACAAACAAATTCCTAAACTAAAGCAACTGAAACTGCATACATGCCTCTGGAACTCCTCCAACTCGTGTGCTAACAGTTAATAAGCCACAACTAGCTGCCTCTAATATGGCAATACAGAACGCCTCTGTAAGGGAGCTACAACAAACATGCTTGATCAATAAACTATAAAAGTATTATAGAACCTATACATAGCTCAGACAATGAATACTATTGATATCATATAGTTTCTTGAATATGTATCAAATCATATCGACATGAAAGCTTTTATTTGAGCATATAGAACAAAAATTTAAGGAAAAACAAAACCTAATTTTCCTTAAAATGCAGTGCTTCAGGGAAACATTTTTAATTTCATCCTATAGGTAATTTCCAATATCCTATGAATGTGGTGGTTCAACATTAACAAACAAACAAAAACGACATAGTAAAATCAGCTAAGCAATCAGGAATTAAATTGAAAACTTTCAGAGCTTCGAAAGAGAAAACTAGGATATATTTGTGAAGATAAGACAGTAAAACTTTTTAATGTACATAACAAGGATACTATGTGTTGGAAAAAGATAACTCTGAAGGTCCTTTCTCATAATTTTGGTGTGAGTGTGATGAGAAGGACTTGTAAAGGCTTTGTCCTTCGTATTTGTGTAAAAAGAGTATTTTATTTGTGTAAAAAGAGTATTTTATGTAAATAAAGTGATTTTTGACTTATACTTTATAAAGTGGGTCACTTTAAGTGATGAATTTAATAATAGATATATTTAATTAATAAAAAGTGAGTTTTAAATGATGACACTTGATCTTGTAATTTATTCTCAACCCTAGATTAGGGTAGTTAGAGAAAGAAGTTACAAATTTGGAGTACAAGACAAAGTAAAAGAACATTGAAGAGACTCACCATCAAAGAGGAAGAAGAAGGAAAGAGAAGGAGAATGAAGAGATACCCTAGCAAAGGTGGCACAAATTCCAAGAGAAGAACAACAGCACGGTTCCCTAGGAAGCCTGCAGAGAGCATACAGCAGTACCTGGCGCATTAATTGCAGTCACACATGTGGGCACGAATCCCAAGAAAGTGACAGCAGCATTTATTGCAAACTGTACCATCCGTACAGCATTCATTGTAGACAGGTGTGGGCATAAATTTCGAGGCTGAAAGTACAGCAGAAAGTACAGTTCTATATAACACGTGTGGACAGCCGTACAGCTGCTATTTGGCATGATTTTCGAGGTAGAGAGCTGCTGAAATTAATGTTTGGAATTTTGTCAATGCGGGTTGAAAGAAAAATTCAGTGTATTGAAGTTTTCTAAGTATTCTTCTTTAATGAGAAATCTTCTTCTTAGGGTTTTCCCCATAGTCGAGGTTTTGGCTAGTCTTTTGACCAAAAATATCTATGTTTCATGTGTTTGATTGATACTTTAGTTTTCAAGAAGATCTTGAAGTGGTGGTTTTTAATTTTAATTTTATGAGTAAAATTTTTATTAAAAAAACCTAGATGTTCAAGTGTTTGACAGAATGTGTGAATGAGAAGTTTTCATATTAATGTCAAGTTTTTCTTCATGGTATGAGAGTTGTACTAAAGTAGGGTTCAAGATTCTGAATCACAATTAAAAGAAGTTGTGTTGTCTTTCATTTAATATCTGTTGTAAGTGATTTTTCAATGATGAGCATACGGTATGAGGATAGATTGGATGGTGTATTCAACTACATCCCATGGAAAATATGGATTACTATCATATCAAGAATGGAAAATATGGAGTTTTGCAATCTCTAAGATGACCAAACCAACAATTAGGAATGAACTTGAAGAGTTTTAATCCCTTGAAGCTAGAGCCCAGAGAGTGATCTTGGATGGAGTGAAAGACCATCTCATTCCACATTTAGCAAAAAAGAAAACAGCTAAAGATGTGGGATACTCTCAACCAGTTGTTTGAAGCCAAGAACGAGAACCGCAAGATGGCACTAAAGAACAAGCTACATGTAATATCCCAAATACTGATTTTTTCTATTTCTATGCAAAGTTACTGAACTAGCTGGGCATGCAAACTGCCATGTAAAATTTCCCTATTTTATAGCTGAAATTAGGGTTAGGGTTTGCAGGATAGAATGAACACTTACCACTGATAAGCCGACTGAATATGCTCCATAGAGAATACACATGCAAGATGAGCTGAGCTGATGAAGAAATGACCTTGTTACTTGCTGCAATACCCCGGTAGGCTGAATTAGACAAGTGTGACGTTTTTCCTGAAGGGATGGTCAGTTTCAGCTGGAAATAGGTCGAAAGGTAGGTGTGCCCATGCCGGAGAGGATGGTCGGAGCATGCAAGAGTTTTGACCTCTCCAGATGCCCTAGCAGATTGGTCTACCAATCTGCTGCTCACGCCCCCACAACCCTGTAATCTACTGCTAGATGCCCCGTATGGACAAACTGATGGCTAATAATCACTCAATGCAGTAGAGCGATCCTACCAGTGAGGATGCAGGCCACATGCAACAGAAATATGGTGATCCAAAGTCCTGGTGAATGACTGAGGTTTCCCAGCTAAATGCCCCAGCTGTACGGATGAACCTGCAAATAACCTTTGAACATATACTGGAACACTGGATAATGATGAATGAAATAAACACGGTGACAAACCTAGATGGTTTATCCTGAAAGAGACTAGGGCAGATATCTCACTGCCGAAATCCCGTTAGTTGAAGACGCCCTCTCCAACCCCAACTGCTGTGGCCGCACACTGTGCTGCTACTCAAGAGCTCCAAAATCAATAATAATCCAAAGGTAAAGTCTCCATTCACTTTATCTTTCTTTTAAAACTTTTAACTGCAAAAACCCTAACTTTGACCTAATTACGTCACTTTAACTTCTAATTTGCAGTTGACTTGCATGCATGCGCATGGAGACTTAATTGGGTGCATGCATCATTAAATAATGCTTAGATATCATGCATGCTGGTGGCCTTTGGCTCTAGTGGCCCTCTTCGACCCAATGGTGATATAATATTGATGCCCTAGATTTTCTGTAGATGGCATCAGTCTTCAGTTGATTCCCTAACTGTCAGTAACCGCTCGAACCCACAAGAATCACATAGGTTAGCGGTTTGGTCCTCAATGCCTAAGCAGATGAGGACATTACACTACACAATGTGAAGATGAACAAGGATGCGGGTGCAGCCTACTACTTGACTCGTGTGGCACACGTCAAGGACGAGTTAACAGTTGTGGGAGAGATTGTTCCTAATTCAAAATTTGTGAGGATAGCCCTTAAGGGTTTCACCAAGAAGTGGGACGTCTTTGTGAAGTGCATTGTAGGTAGAAAAAAGCTTCCCAATTGGTCTAGATTATGGAATAACTTTACTCAAGAGGAGATCTAAGATGGATCTCAGGGTAGTCAGGGTACTGAAGAAGTGGAGCAAAACATCGCACTTGCAACAAAAGTTAATAAAAAGAAAAAAGACATCAGTGAGGTCGTATGTTTTCAGTGTGGTCAGATGGGACATTATGCCTCTAACTGTCCTTAGAAGAAGAAAGGGAAGATAGAGAGAGACATGGCAGCGTCTACAGCAGTAGAAGACAATGCAGCAAAATTTGAGCAAGAGTTTTCTCTTGTCTCTATTGATTCCAATATAGGGAGCTCTATTTTTGGCATGTCTGGGTTGTTGACAGTGGAGCAACCAGACACATGACTGGAATCTATGATATCTTTCAGATTGTCACGAAGTTGGGACCAAGACACTATGTTCAGACAGATATAGACAATCCACAGGTGGTGATACGATGGGTTGGAACAGTCAGGTCCCAACTAGACCTTGGTGAGGTCTTGGAAATTCACAGAAGGCTCTTTGTTCCTGGGATGAGAGTTAGAAAACTCTCGATATCATCCTTTGAGGATGAAGGTTATATGATGATGGTGAGATCCGGTAATGTTTCCTGTATCGGAGAGATGAGCGAGTTGGTACTACCATTCTGTTAGGAGATCGCAGGGACGGGCTCTATATTTTGAGAGGGCATATTGTACGTCCAAGAGCATGTAGGTGGCTGTCAGAGTCAAAGGATGAGGCGAGAATTGCATCTGCTGTGCATATTTTTTATGAGGAGAGTGATTCTCTCCATAGCACTAGCAGGAGACTCGGCCAGCCTAGTGATGGTGATGAGCAAGTGGATGAGGCTCAGGTCGAGTCTCAGGCTTCAGAGTTCCAATATGGTGTTGAGCACTTGTATTAGAGAGAGATTCCAGAGCAAGAGGGAGTTGTTTCAGGAGTCAGAGATGGATATGGTGTTGTGGACCTTCCTCGTTAGGAGGGAGTGTTGGAAAAAGATAATTCATAAAGTCCTTTCTCATAATTTTGGTGTGAATGTGATGAGAAGGACTTGTAAAGGATTTGTTCTTTGCATTTATGTAAAAATAGTCTTTTATGTAAATAAAGTGATTTTTTATTTATACTTTATAAAGTGGGTCACTTTAATTGATGTATTTAATAATTGATATATTTAATTATTAAAAGTGAGTTTTAAATGATGACCCCTGATCTTCTAATTTATTCTCAACCCTATATTAGTGTAGTTAGGGAAAGAATTACAATTTTGGAGTATAAGAAAGTGAAAGGACATTGAAGAGACTCACCATCAGAGAGGAAGAAGGAAAGAGAAGGAGAAAGAAGACATACCCTAGCAAAGGTGGCACAAATTCCAAGAGAAGAACAGTGTCACAGTTCCCTAGGCAGCCTGCAGAGACCGTATAGCAGTACCTAGGGCATTAATTGCAGTCACACGTGTGGGCATGAAACCCAAGAAAGTGATAGCAGCGTTTATTGCAGACTGTACCAATTGTACAGCATTTATTGCAGGCACATGTGGGCATGAATTTTTAGGCTTAAAGTACAGCATAAAGTACAGTTCCATACAACACGTGTGGACAATCGTACAACTATTATTTGGCATGATTTTCGAGGTAGTGCTATTGAAATTAATGTTTGGAATTTTGTCAGCGAGAGTTGAAAGAAAAATTCAATGTATTGAAGTTTTATGAGTATTCTTCTTTAATGAGAAATCTTCTTGTTAGGGTTTTCCCTGGAGTTGGGGTTTTGCCCGGTCTTTTGACCAAAAATATCTGTGTTTCATGTCTTTGATTGATACTTCAATTTTCAAGAAGATCTTGAAGTGGTAGTTTTTAATTTTAAATTTATGAGTAATATTTTATTAAAAAACCCTAGATGTTCAAGTGTTTGACAAAATGTGTCAATGAGAAGTTTTCATATTAATGTCAAGTTTTTCTTCACTATGAGATACCTAGGGAGGTACCCAAGGGAAATAATTAATGTACTCTGACCATAATAATGAAATAATACCCACTTGGTAGTTGTAGATATTAAATAGGCCCACTAGATAGTTTGAGGGGATAATATATAATACTGTGGAGTAGTTGGCATCAACATTGTCAGACTCAGACTCGACAAAACCTCGTCGACTCAGCAAATAGAAAAAATATAGTAAATTTTGTGCACAAAAAAAATACTAATGACATTTCTAATCCATATATGTTATACAACCACATTCTATGCATAAATTCATTAGATCATCTCATAAAAAATGATAAATAAGACAACCTTACCTCATTTCTAAAACATGGACAAGTGTTCAAATTATGTATTATTTTCTTTTTCTCTTGCTATACTGGAGCACTTGAAGCTATGCACACCTCGCTCTTGGATTTCTTTTTGCTTGAAGGATGAATTGATGATGTTCTAGGTTTTGATCTTGCACATGCTAGGTTGATGCTAGACTAGTTGTAATAACTCATGCTCAAGAGTGACCTAAGGCACCCTATCTTGTTCATTCTTGATTAATATTGGTAAGTTTATCTCTTAACCCTAGTTTAACGTTGCTTTTAAGTGCCTTAGACTGAGTTGGGGTTTGTTTGCTAGCATTTTATTGACTTGCTTGAGGAGACCTTCTTATCAAGGAGCACTCCATTGTTTTGGTTGGCCTTGAACTTTTCTATTTGTCTTAATTAGGGTTTGGCTACCTAACCCTTAAGGTTGCTAGCTTAGCCCTAGTTGCAAGTATTAATACCATCTCATGAGGGAAGTTAGCCTCAATGTCTCATAGCCCTAAGGTTTTAGACAAGAATCTAATACCTTATCTATAAATTCTCCTTTTATCAAATTTTGCGTGTTTTATTTTATTTTATGAATAGAAACATTTTACTACTGGAAAAACCCTAAAACTCTAAATAAATCCAAAAATAGTCATGATTTAGTATTTCTGGTCCACTTTAAAAAATTTCCCTAGGGTTTTACCAACAAAACTTAGAGGGTGTCCTCTTCTGAGGAATTGCATTGGCGTACGTGAAACCCTTGTAATTAGTGAATGAGAGAGTGTGTGGTGTTTCCGGCTTATCCTCCAACTTTGTTGTAGTCTAATTGTCTTCTTTCTCTTGCGGGCACACTTTTGGGAGTGGTTTTCCTTGGGAAGTGTGGCACTGCCTTGGGAGACATGAAATTGCCTCGAAAGGCATGATATTTGTTTAAAATTTGTGCTAAAGTAAATAACTCCATTATTGCATGATTATTGTGTGTTGATTTGCAATTGTTGGACTCCGATAAGGCACTGATCATAGCTATTAAGGTTTCGTGGAAGGTATTTGTGGTTTGTTGGTGATTGCAGGTATCTTTCATTTTATTAGGGTCTCCACTGGGTTTTGGAACTACCCAAAGTGTTGAGAGGTTAGACTATGGTGACATTGGATCTAACTCTCTCCCAAGCTTACTATCACAACACTAGGCCTACATAGCCTTGTCTTGCAAAGAGGTGCTAGTTTAAACGGTAACATTTTGGCATCATTGTCAGTGACTCAATGGAAATGTGACGACATTCCATTCAGGGTGTTCTCGAGGTCTAATCCACTTATTTCTGACAACTTTGATATTTTGGAGCCAAGAAAGCTCAAATGAGTTTTTATTTTACATTTTGACAAGATTATTGTTAAGGACTAACTTTGCAGGTCTTATTTGGCGACTCAATGACGCAGGGGCATCATGCTCTCATTTAAAGTCTTAAAGGTTGCTCAGACCTTAGGGTCATGACACATTGACACCAGCCAAAAGAGAGTTGATTATAATTTTTTGTAAATATATTTGAAGTTTTCTCATAATTAGCAAACGTAGACATAGAAGATTAGAGTCATGAGTCATTAGGAGATAAGATTAAGATTTTGTTTTAGAAATCAGTTACCTGATTGTGTGGTTTTGAAAGTTGTAAGCATTGACTTCCTTTTGGTAGAAGTGTAAGCCTGCGTGCATTGGGAAGTAGAGAGAGAGATGGCCAAGAAAATGTGAAATCAAGCCACAAGATATTGTAAAAAAAACGTGAGGTTCTGAGTAGGTACATACATTTATGACTGAAAGGAGTCTTCATTATGTTCATAAGATGCCTTTTTTGTATCTCTGTGATCGATAATAACACAAGTTTGTATGAAATCTAGAATTTGCAAAGTTCATTATCTGTGTGGGAATGAGTTGTTGATAGATTGCGCTGAAGACAAACCAATTCTCTATAATGGAACCCCAAGTATGCTCTGTTCATTTAATGAGTTTGAATAATGATTGGGAACTGTGGTTCTGGTTTTATTGTGTCTGTGTACACATATGATTAAGTAAAACGAAAATCCATTGAGACCAAGGTTGTAAGGAAATAGTGTTCACATGATGGAACATTTGAATTTGGGATTGCTATTATAAAACTGTACGCACCCAGGTTTAATGTGAGTTATGGATTCCTTTCAATCAATGATCACGAGCCAGCAAACAGATAAATGCAAAGTGCGTTGAGGACTGGTGAAGGCGTTGAATGGTAAGTGGGTTATTCATAATTTCATGCAAATCGAAATCTGGGATTAACTTGTAATTCAGAATTCCATGGCGTTGATTTGGTGGAAGTATATAATAAGCTCTATATGGAAAATATAAAATGTATGCACTTTAAATAAATTTATGGCAAAACGTGAACTCTTAGTGGAGGAAAGATAATTAGTGCTTATTCTGTGAGAGAGAATGAGTGGAGAGAATACATTATTTTACTAATGAAGATGTTTGGGATTGTTCATGAAAATTTGAGTTTTAACAAGGGAAGCATGAATTCATATTGGATATGCCAACTTGAAGAGATTAGCGCTCTATTTACCCGTGTTCAGGTCATGCAAGTCTAGTTTAGCGTTTCCAGGAAATGAGTAAACGAGTTTTGGTAGGTTGAAGGTGGAAAATGAGAAACAGAGTAATTATGTGTTTTCTTTGTTGCTCACTACAGGCTGTGAAGATTCCTGTAGTTCTTATTATTTTTCTTCTATTTTAAAATTAGTTTGTTTGCCACGGTTATAGAAGTTGAAGGCATCATACCAGTCTTTGAGAGAGAAAAGAGATCGTTGTATTGCAAGTTAAAGAATTGGTTAGTGTTTTAACTTGGGGTTTGACTGGTTTATCACAAATCCTGCATCCTTTTTGGTATCAGAGCACAGTTGCTCTTTGGGGTGAATGGAGGAGAAGTGTTGCAACACCAGTTTGCTGACAAAAAGGAATTTTAGCCAAAATCAGCGCTAGAAATTGTTGAAGAAATGGTAAGTGGATATTGGTATATGCTTTGCATTTGATAAAATAATTTAGATTCTTAAGATAGATTAACGGCTGGAAGAGAGTGTGGTAGATGGACCCTTGCAGCGAGGAGTTCTATGACTGCTTCTAGTTAAACCAGAAGTAAAGAGAACAAGTGAAGTTCTCAGAGAAGGAGTGACTGCAAGTAGGAAGCCAATAGAGAGAGCAGAGTGAGTGATCAAAGGATTCTGAGTGAGAGAACTCGTGGAAGGGTTTGTTTGCAATTCAACATGGACATGGAGGATCTTGTAGAGGTGATGAGAGAGGTAATTGCTGAAAATCATCTTAAGGGTTCGAAGAAAAGCCACAAGAAAGCAAGGAAGGATGCATGGCATAATGACGAAAGGATAAATAGAGTTTGACAGGAAACTTGCTGAAATAGAAGTAGGGATCAGTACATTGACAGCGCTGCTACAGGAAGGGGAAGATGCAGAAGACTAGTATTGTTGGTGGAAATTAAGGAAAAAGGTGAAATGGCCCGTAGAAAAACTATATGCTAAAAGACTCGAGTACAAGCTGAGTGTTTGGTGGAAGGAGAGAAAGCTCAAAGCAATTGAGCATGAGGAGACAGTTCACATCTGTGAACCAGAGAAAGATGTATATTTTGATGAATGGGAGGAAGAAAATGTTGATGAAGAGTTTGTAGAAGAACTTAGGGGTATATATAGTTCACATCAGTATGAAGAGAAAGAAGAAGAACTCAAACCAACTGAGCAAAAGGAAGAAGTTCACATTATTTGTGAACCTAAACAAGGTGTCTACTTCGATGAAGAAATTGTTGATTTTCTGAGCAGCATCGACAGCCCTTCTCTTCGAAGAATGAGACCACTTGGTCCAGGACCACGGTGAAGACTCAACCCAGTGTTGAGTAACCATTCTATTGAATGGTAGATATTTGGTATGGGACCATGATATAAACCCAGATCTGCCCTGGGTAGACTCAACCTTGTGTTGAGTAGACATTTGGTTCGAGACCATGATGTAGACAAGTCTAGGACTGGTAGACTCAGCTTAGTTCTGAGTAGTCATTCTCTGGGAGAATGAAGACACTGTAACCCTAGACTGGGTCTAGGCATGTGTGTGGCACTTTGACCCTTGATCTATGGGCTTGGTGTGCTTCTCCAAGGATTAGCTACCCTTGGTTAAGTTACCCTAGTACCAGATCTAGGTGTCACACAGTGTGTGAGATAAAAGCATTAATAACTCTCTTGGTTTATGATGATGTACTTTTGAAATAAAAAAGTACCACAAGTAATGACCACAGGGGCACTTGGTAAAAGGCCAAAGTCAAAAGTCGAAGCAAAAAATAAAAGTACCTTTTTGGTAAAAGTGAAAGTAAAATTAGGAAAAAAATAAAAATATTATTATTTTTATCTTTCCTAATCTTGTCCACCTAAAAGGACCACAGGTGGAAAACAAAATTAAATGACTTCTTATAAAAGTCAAAGGAAAAAATAAAAGTACTTTTTTGGTAAAAGTGAGTGAAATTAGGAATAGAATAAATATATTATTATTTTTATTTTTCCTAATTAAAGGACTTCTTATAAAAGTCAAAGGAAAAAATAAAAGTACATTTTTTTGTAAAAGTGAAAGTGAAATTAGGAAAAGAATAAAAATATTATGATTTTTATTTTTCCTAATCTTGTCCACTTACAGGTGAACAAAGGCTATAAAAGAAGATCAAGCCTTCTCATTTTTTACAAACACTTTTGCTCTCACAGGGAAGAAGACTATCTTATGTTCAAACCCTCAGCTAGGGTTTTATCAACAAAGTCCGTCTTCAGCATTTTTGCACAGCTATCTTCAGCATTCCATTTTTTGGGCAGTTTTCAGCAGTCTGATATTTTCGAGCAGTTTTCAGCAGTCTGATATTTTCGGGCAGTTGTCAGACAGTCTGATATTTTCGAGCAGTTTTCAGCAGTCTGATATTTTCTGGCAGTTTTCAGACAGTCTGATATTTTCGGACAGTTTTCAGCAGTCTGATATTTTCGAGCAGGAGAGAGAAAATCTCAGTTTTTTCTGAGTAATTCTAGAAATTGTGGGTAAAATTATTAGTCTGATTTTTACTGATGAATTTTACAGTTACTGTGCTCAAAATCAAAATCTGGATTTGAGGAACTTTTTGAGGAATTTCTTAAGCCATCTCATTTAAGAGATGAGCTATTAATGCATTTGGGGTTTTTTCCCTTTGAAGGTTTCCCTGGTGAAAAATAGTGTCCATGTGTGCTGATGTGATGAAGGTGTTTTTACTGCATTGCTGATCTATTTATGTTTATCTACAAATTTTTAAAGTTTATGCTAATGCTGAAAATTCAACATGGTATCAGAGCTTAGCATGTGAAAACACAGTAAAAGGATACTGTTGTTGTTTCTCACTAGATCTTGGAATAAGATTTGCAGATCTAACATTTGGATAAGTGATAGAGATGACTACCGTTGGTTTCAAACCGGAAGAGAAGCTCTCTGGTTCAGCAAACTTCAATTCCTGGAAGGCCAGGTTGACAACCATTCTTGATGAGAATGACTTGGATGACATTGTTCTTAATGTCACAGAAGAGCCAACTACAAATGCTGGTAGGCTTGCCTACAAGAGGAAGCAAGGTAAGGCTAGAAGAGTTATTTATGATTCTATCAAAGAAGAATTGATGCCTAACATCACATCCTTGAAGACTGCTAAAGAATGCTATGATACATTGGTAAAACTCTATGAAAAGAAGGCTCCCAGTCAAATGAGAGTCTTGAAGAAGAGGCTACGAACTTTGAAGCTGAACAAAGATGAAAGTGTTGGTTCCTTCTTCACCAAGATCAAATAGGTAAGAGATCAACTCCTTGCTATTGGTGTCACTGTTGATGATGATGATCTTGTACAAACAGTGGTTGATGGTCTCCCAAGCTCTTGGGAAACCTTCATGGCATCCGTCTGTGGACGAGAAAATCAGCCAACCTTTGAAAGGCTTTGGCATGATTGCATACAAGAAGAAGCAAGGAACACTGACAAGGTAATCAAGCAGGATAACCTTGCACTTGTAGCAAAGACCAAGAAGTTCAAGAAGCCTTTCCCTCAGTAGAAGAAGGGTAAGAAACCTCAGGGTAAGTTTTCTTACATGTCCAAGATTGGATGTTATACTTGTCACAAGTTTAGACATTATGCTAGAGACTGCAAGCAGAACAAGAAGAAACCCAAGAGAAGGTTTCAAGCATCTACTGCAAAAGCAGAGGAAGAAGATGATGAAGAACCAAAGAAGTAGAAAACCAAGGCTAATAAAACCGATGAGCCTAGAAGAGAGTACTATTTGATTTCTGCTCTAACTGGTTCTTTCTCAACTTGCTCCACTTCTTGGTTGGTGGATAGCGGTGCCTCCAGGCACATGACAGGTAACCGTGGTAACCTTACCAGTTACAGAAAGAAGAAGTTCACCATTCAGGTAGAACTTGGAGATGATTCCACTTACAAGATTGAAGGAGTTGGCTCAACTTCACTTCAACTTGACTCAGGTACGGTTCGTCATATTGATGATATTCTTTATGTTCCTGAGTTAAAGAAGAATCTTTTATTTGTTGTTGGTTTAGAAGACAAGGGCCACAAAGTCCTCTTTATGGACAAAAATGTCTTTTTATGGGCAAAAGACACAGATCTAGACTCAGCAATTCAGATTGGGGTTCGAGAGGGAGACCTCTACAAGGCCTCCAAAGTTTCCACTCATGCTTTGGTACATCACACAGTTGATCCTTGTGAACTTTGGCATAGAAGGTTTGGACACCTTCACTACACTGCTCTCCCAGGATTGCAGAAGATAGTCACAGGTATGCCAGAAGTTTCTCCAAAGCATGAAGGAATTTGCAAAGGATGTGCTCTAGGTAAGAACTGTTGGTAATAATTCCCGATTGATTATTATTCCAATGCAAATGCCTATATTTATACAAATCACATGGCGGTTGGGTTTCACCTTCCGCTCAGCCTGTTTGGCTTCCTACTATTTATTTATTTATTTCCATTATATAACCCTAACGGATTATATTCTAACAATCCCCCTCTTAATCCGAAGGGGGGTTCGTAAGTCCGAGCATGTTTCTGAACCTTTCAAACTTTTCTCGTCCAAGCGCTTTGGTGAAGATGACTGCAACTTGATCATTTGTGGAACAATGTCAAAGATGGACTGTCTTGGCTTCTACATGATGTCAAATCAAATGATACTTTGTGTTGATGTGTTTGGTTCGATCATGGAATCTAGGATTCTTAGCCAGCTTGATTGCAGAAGTATTGTCGACCAATAATGGAGTGGAGTTCTCTTGTTTTTCTTGCAAATCTTCAAGTATCTTCCTGAGCCATATTATTTCTTTTGTTGCTTCAGCTGCAACCACATATTCTGCTTCTGTTGTTGAATCTGTCGGAACTGATTGTTTGCGTGATCTCCATGAGACAGCTGCTGATCCAAGACTCATAGTGTATCCAGAAGTTGATACTCCTGTCTCCTTATCGCCATCAAAATCTGAGTCTGAGTACCCAATAAGTTTGAAGTCATCCACTTTAGAGTACTTGAGTCCAACGTCTTGAGTCCCCTTCAAGTATCTTAGAACCCTCCTTGCAACTAACCAGTGTCCTTCACAAGGTTTATGCATGAACCTTGAAAGTATGCCAACAACATAAGAAATATTTGGTCTAGTTGTTGTAAGGTAGATAAGACTTCCT